>OMKI01010650.1:4791-20711 GCA_900302315.1 Phycis blennoides | reverse complement strand
GGGTGGGTGGGTGCATGGATGGGTGGGTGGGTGGGTGGGTGGGTGGGCGGGTGGGCGGGGGGGGGGGCGCGCGGGGGTGCGGGGGGGCGGGCGGGCGGGCGGGCGGGGGGGCGGGCGGGCGGGGGGGCGGCGGGGGGGGCGGGGGGGTGGGGAGGGTGGGTGGGGTGGGGGGGGGGGGGGGGGGGGGGGGGGGGGGGGGCGGTGGTGTTACCTAATGTATCACTATCCGCTCCCTTCACAGTACACATCTATAGAAGGTGTCTTTTCTCTTTAGAGTGCTGTGGATTCAGGACCTTTCAGCTGATGGCGTCTCACCATGCGTTTCTGTGTTCCACAGGTTCTGGTGATCGAGCAGAAGAACGAGGATGGAACGTGGCCTCGCGGTTCCACGTCGTCAAAGTATGTGAACCGAATGAACGTCTGCCGAGTGCGAGCTCGGTTCGGTGAATGAAGGGCACCTGCCCCCCCCCCCCCTGTGTGGAACACCCCTCACACCCCTCACAGGACCTGGCTGTGTGTGGAACACCCCTCAGAGGACCAGTGAGGGGAGCCCCCCCCCTGTGTGTGTGGAACACCCCTCACAGGACCAGTGAGGGGAGCCCCCCCCCCCCCCTGTGTGGAACACCCCTCAGAGGACCAGTGAGGGGAGCCCCCCCCCCTGTGTGTGTGTTGAACACCCCTCACAGGACCCCCCCCCCCAGCTGGGTACCAGGGGCACAGGCCCCTCCCACCAGAGATAAAATACATACAATAAGATATAATCACCAAATGTATTAAATGTCTCTGAAACGAATCAGGTTTATCGATAGACTATAATATGATATAAAATACAAGTGTTTTGTTTCGTCGGACGCACATCACCGTACACACACACACACACACTGATTCTGATAGGCCTACCAGTTTTGACTTGTACGAATCTCAATTGTTAAGATGTTTATCAAAATAACCAATTGTGTGTTGTGTCGGACACACGTCCACGTATGTGTGGAGTGGATCTCCTGGCTGCTCGGGGAACTCAGGGGGAGGGGGGGGGGTTATGTGGTAAACGTTCTCCAGTGTTTAAGAGACGAGACTAATCAGACAAGACTAATCAGAAATAAATTGGCTCTCTGCTCTCTGTCGGGCTTAGGAAGCAACAAAGGGGAACACGTTGAACGCTAAGCTGAATGAATCATCGTCGATACCACTGTGAACGTACAAAACAAACACAGTACAGCACAGCGCTTTGCAGCAAAGTGAAATAAACGTAATACTCTAATGATATACAAGCACACCAGAACATGAGCGGTCCGATAAGGAAACACCGGGCTGAGGGCGTGCTGGTTGGGGGGGGGGGGAGACCTTGTGTGTAACACTGGTTGTCACACTCCTGTACGTGTGGGAGCGTGCACACACACACACCACCACCGTATGACTGGCTGAGCAGGTGAGCCTTCTATTCTCGGGGGCTGTACGGCACATTTGGGCATGTCGTGGCCAGATATAACACTATATATACATAACGCTATCGGTCCCAGCCGACCAGGTTTCCTTAGCTGCCCTTAACGATATGGTCCCTGACATACTGACAACCAACTCGAAATGAGCGCGCTGGCATCGGCTGTTATCCGGCACGGTGATGTTGACAGGGTTTAATGCAGCCACTGCTACATGTGGGATGTTATCCGGTACGGTGATGTTGACAGGGTTTAATACAGCCACTGCTACATGTGGGCTGTTTAATGATGCTAGGCGTTTCCTTGCTGAAGCAATCACACAAAGGCGCCCAAGCCCTCACTATTGCAGTGCTTCATACCAGAGCATCTTGAAATCCACAGAGGGCAGTAGTCTGTATTTTACAGACTCTTTAATATATTTACAGGTATGGTGGACTAATTGCCTGTAGTGGTGTAGGGCCTGTGGGCAAGTTAGTACAGTACTTCTTTTTGGGGTTCATGCTTTGTTTTTATTTGGTAGCCACAGCAGAGATTAGACAGGGAAGTACGGTAGAGAGGGGAAGACATCCAGTAAACGACACGGGCCGGAATCGAACCCGGGTCGCTGTCACAGACTACGCTCTAGTGGCGCGCGCTCTACCTGTTGAGCTACGGGGACGCCACCACGTTGGACTGTTTCAACCGAGTGCCCTGGAACAACCATTTTTGATGAAGTTGTAAGCATATCTCAAGGCCTTAAAGGTGTATTATGTCACACATAGACTGTACAGGGACATTGTGCTGCTCAGCCCCACTGGACTGCGAGGTCACCACAGGCCATCTCTACTTCCCGTAAAAGCTGTAGGGTCACTGTGATGTCACCACCGCCCTCCCCACTTCTTGTAAGGGCTGTGATGTCAGCACAGCCCCCCCCCCCCTTCCTGGGAGGTCCCCGCTGTGCTAACTTGGCTCCGGTGTCCACTTCCACTCCTCCTCCTCTGCGTACTCCTCACTCATCCACCACTATCGATTTATTCATTGATTTCTATTGTCCAGGCTCATTCATTTGGTCCTGTTTGGTTGCGTCAGCACACACGTGCTTTGCCTTGACTCTCCTCTTTATTTCCTTTCCCCTCGCCGTCTCTAACCGCAGCTCTATTCTGTATCTTTTTGAAGGTCTTCTGGTTCTTCAAATCTAGCCGCTTTGCCAAAGATCTCGCCTTCGTCTCTCGCAAACAATCATAAAAGCAGCTTCGACGGCAGGAAGTAAGAGGCTCTCTGGGAACGGGCGGGGTGGGAGCTGGAGGCTGGGTGGAGTTTGGGTGGAGGGTAGCAGGAGTGTGCCGTGTGCTGCCAGGCCGGCCCATCACTAACTCAATCAGACGTTATCTACACCGGTGCTCGTCCTACATAACTGCAAGTCAAAGTGCCGGGGCGGGGCGCATGGTGGAATACCTCTGTGTGTGACGTGCAGCCTGAGTCTGCCCTGCATGCCGTGTGGGAAGCTCTGTGTGTTTGTGATCTGACCCCAAGCCGTTGACTCCAAAGGGTGGCCGGCAGGCTGGGCTGGTACTGATGGGAATGCCGCGGTCTGAGGAGGTGTGCTCTCATCGCGGCAGAGGGTTTCCTCTGGGGAGCCTGGTCTGCTCTGAGCCCTTCCTCAAGTACTCCTCCTGTTTTCTCTCCTCATTTGCTCTGTGTGTTAATCTCCCTGCTTAGTATATTTCTATATATTTATATAGTATATTTATATAGAAATCAGTATATTTTGTCACTATCTGTATCCCTCTTTCTTACTCTCTATCTCTATCATTCACTCTCGTTGCCATTGAGAGCTGGGAGCTGCATATAATCTGTGGTGACCTTCAGAATATATAGTCACACACACACACACACACACACACACACACACACACACACACACACACACACACACACACACACACACAAACACACACAAAGAGCACCCTAAGGAGGCAAAGAACCCTCTTTAGCATATTAAGGAGTGTGTGTGATCCATACGTAGAGGTGTGCATGTATATTCCTCCACTGTGGAGAAGCGACAGAGGGAGCAGCAGACAAATACTGCAGACTCAGCTGGATGCAGTCCTTCAGCTGCTCTCTGCCGTTCATCCCCCTCTCCATCTCCCCACCCTCTCTCTCTCTCTCTCTCTCCCCCTCTCTCTCTCCCCCTCTCTCTCTTTCTCTCCCCCTCTCTCTACTTCCCTCTCTCTGTCTCCCCCTGTCGTCCTCTCTCTCTCTCTCTCGCTCTCTCTCTCTCTCTCTCTCTCTCTCTCGCTCTTGCTCTCGCTCTCGCTCTCTCTCTCTCTCATATATATATTCTGTGTGTGTGTGTCTCCTCAGTGCAGTAGTGCTGAGAGCATCCTCTATGCTGCCGTCGCTATAAATAGCCCCTGCTAGTGGTGCTAGCTGCTAGTGGTGCTAGCTGCGAGTGGTGCTAGCCCCACGG
This sequence comes from Phycis blennoides, assembly GCA_900302315.1. Lineage (NCBI taxonomy): Eukaryota > Metazoa > Chordata > Actinopteri > Gadiformes > Phycidae > Phycis > Phycis blennoides. The sequence goes on along the minus strand of OMKI01010650.1, from coordinate 16,823 downwards.
CGAGTGGCAGGCGGGCCACAGGGAGGAAGGGGAGGGGCTTAGCGGGCAGGACCAGCGCGGGACGGGACCGGTGATGGGAGGATGACACACGAAGAGGGATGATGGTGAGCGCCAGGGGATGTCCGTTGGTCCAGATTGGTGACACGCCTCTGGGAGCGAGGGGTTCCTGCAGGACTCTCTTCTGTCGGGACGCGTGACTCCACTGACATTGGATAGCTGCTCTCGGACGTACGCCGGGACAATTCTCTCTCCACCTTGGCCTCTCGGCACCCCGGCCGGGTGGGCGTGGCCTGGGGGTGGGGGGGGTGGGGCCGTGGCCTGGAGGGGAGATGTCATGCTCCTGTGCTGCTGGTGGTGCCTGAGACCCGCGCCAGTGGAGCTGGAGAGCAGGAGGGTGGGGCTCGATCACAAGGGGGCGGGGCTGGACAGCCAAGGGACAGGACTTGACAACAATGGGGCGGGGCTTGACAACAAGGGGGCCGGGCTTGACAATGAGGCGGCAGAGCGTGGCATCCAAGAGGCGGAGCTCGACGATGATCACAACAACACGGAGCTTGATGACAATGAGGCGGAGCTTGACAACAGGCGGGCGGTGCTTAGCAACAGGAGACCAGAGGTCACTGCCAATCCCGGCACAGCTGCCCTGTCCTTCAGCAAATGGGAGCCGGGAACAACCCCCACTGACTTGCAGCCTTCACCAAGGTCTGCCGTGGAAAATGAAATCCCATCCAGCTAGCGAAACAGCTAGCAGGGGTTGGGGTCAATAACCGGGATCTCTTTCTCTGTAGGCTCACAGGCTCCTGAGAGGTGTTGGGCTGAGAGGTGCTGGTTTGTGTTGGCGCTACAGTGCTCAGATGCACTAGCATCGTGGTGCTGTGTGGCTTTTAGCATCCTGTCTGTTTTACCATCTTGATGCCAGGCTGTGTTAGCATAGTGCTATGTTGTATCGTCCTTGTGGCTTTGTAAGGTCTCGAAGTGAAGAGGAGCTGTTAATCAAGCTACTGCTTCATTAACAGGTCATTGGCATCTAACCAGTAGTGTTCTCACGTGAAACTAACCTGACTAGCGCCAACGCACACCATGTCACTAACCTGTATTGTGTTGTGTGTGTCTGTGTTGTGTTGTGTGTGTGTTGTGTTGTGTGTGTCTGTGTTGTGTGTGTGTGTCTGTGTTGTGTGCGGCTGTGTGTGTGTGTGTGTGTTCCTCAGTGTGAAGAACTCCAGCTACAGCCTGTCGTCGTACCACCCGTACACCAACACCTACGAGAACTCTGATCAGGGCCGGCAGGGGACCCGGCCTGGACTCTGTGGCCTCTCCAACCTGGGGAACACCTGCTTCATGAACTCGGCTGTGCAGGTACCCAGGCTGTAGCCCAGCCATCGCCTGGCTGTAGCCTAGCTATAGCCTGGCTGTAGCCTGGTTGTAGCCTAGCTATAGCCTGGTTGTAGCCTAGCTGTAGCCTAGCTATAGTTTTGTTATCTAACAGGCTAGATCCCTTTTTTTTTTTTAAATGGATCCTTTGTATTATTATCTCAGTGTATTAGCTTTTGTGGAAAACAATGTCATGACAGATGAAACAATAAAACCAGCATAGTTGTTCTTTTTTCCCCTGGTCTACGTTGTGATACAAACTGGACCAGTCACAAACATACGTGCAGCAGTAATTATGACCCATTTTAACAGTTTTCATTTGTCTTTTATTTTTAAGTTGTTATTTTCCCGTGTTAGGTAAAGGTGCTGTAGGTAAGATTCAAGAGCTTTAATTTGAGTGTGAATCTGAAAGGCCCCAGCCATCCATGAGAATATCTGTTCTGGTTGACTGCACCTGCCTCTGTACTCTTCACTGATTGGTTCGAGAAATCATTCCTGTCAATCACATTCACTCACACTGCATCATCAACCAATCATATCCATGGTGGAGAATGTAGGGAGCCCAGAAGGAGGGTGTGATTTTTCTGTGTTTCTGCTCTTTTTACAACTCTAAACCTAAAGCACATTTGATAATACAGAGCTATTGTTCTGATCCTGAAAACCTAGAAAAATGGGGCAATGTCAAGTATACTGAATAATTTATCAAGAATTAAATAGCCAGTTGTCACATTGCCATTATGAATACTGCCAGATGTGGCTGATGAAGACATTCCATCAGCTTTGTAAGGAAACACAATATTTCCATCAATATATTCAGACCAAGCTAGTTTTGGTTTGACCTTTCAGGGGAGAACCTGACCCCCTCACCCATCTTAAAACATCTTCGGCAATGCCCGTCCCCCCAAAAGCAAAGATGTCCTGAGGCATTTAAACACATGACAAAGCAGTCATATGACACACCCCTCTCAACTTTTAATCTATCGTCACCATGTTGACTAAATGAAACCAAATCCAATCCCAAACTAAACATGCAATGACAAGACGTATGTGTTTCATAACTGCACATGCACACCAATAGTGATCTTCCCATCATTCTCAAAAGGCCTTTTCTTCTCTCTCCTTTTCCTCCTGCGCTAGTGTTTAAGTAACATCCCTCCGCTCACCGACTACTTCCTGAAGAATAAGTACACCGATGAGCTGAATGAGGACAACCCCCTGGGGATGAAGGGCGAGATTGCCCGGGTCTACGCCGAGCTCATCAAGCAGGAGTGGTCGGGCAAATTCAGCTACGTCACGCCCAGGCCCTTCAAGGTAGCTAACTAGCGCTCAGCTACGTCTCGGGACTCATCACCAAACCTGGACTGCCGTGTTCTCACGGGCAGCATAGCAGGCTTGCGAGTGGCTGCGGTTGGTCGAAGATGCCAGTGGAGTGCGCTGTCCGGGGCCGTGTGTCCTCCCCCAGAGGCTCACATCACCAGACCGACCTCCCACACGTCACAGGGACCACATTGTACCCACACAGCACCGGCCTGTTTGACAGCAGCCTGGAGGCCGATGGGAACGGGCCAATTTAGTTTAAAGTAGATTGGGGGCTTTAACTATGTCCTACCATGGTAACTAGCGCTCTGCTAACTAGCCCTTGAATTGCCATGCCTGAGCCTTTCAAGGTAACAGTGCGATGTTGTATGCTATTCATTGTTTTTCCCCCCATCCACATTGTAATTGTCTTGTCATTATGGCAGCTACTGCCCTCCAGTCCTCCATGAAAGGAGAAATCCCTCATGTTTTCCAGTCTTAACCACCAGGGTTTGGGGAGTCTCTGGGGCGCTTGTGTTTGACATGGTGTCTTTGGTATTGTGGCCCCGTCAGAAGACTCATACAGGGGTTGTACCTCTTCCATCCAGACCCAGGTGGGCCGCTTCGCCCCCCAGTTCTCCGGCTACCAGCAGCAGGATTCCCATGAGCTGCTGGCCTTCCTGCTGGACGGACTCCACGAGGACTTGAACCGCATCCGGAAGAAGCCCTACATCCAGCTGAAGGATGCCAACGGCAGGCCTGACCAGGTGGGCTTTTTAAAAATAGTCTCATGAATCACGCGGAAAAACCAGAGAAACTAATTGCCACGAGGCCAAAAACTTGTGGTAATTAGTTCTGAATCCAGGCTACACTCTCACTGGAGAAGAGTGAAAGGTACCTTTTGGCATGAGCCATGATTAATTAAAATGAAGAAAGGGCCTGTTAAACCTCTTAACGGTGATTAAGTAGCCCTGTGAGACTGTCGAGATATTCAAGTTTGCGTTTCAGAGAGAAACGTCACTGTGGCCTTGGCTGGGCAGCCATTGAATTCCACAAACCGGCGCCCTCTTAACATTTTTAAACACTTCCATCCCATCAGAGGGACGGTGTTGCTCTCAAATGAGAAATATTGACCTCTGATAAAAGCCTTGCTTTTTGCATGCTAATTTCTGTATATTCTTTTTTTACACTGATCTTCAGTTTACTTCCGGTGAAACAGTTTAATCTTTTGAAAATGCTCCATGGCCCGAGGCCAGATGGCTCTGCAGAGCGAAACAGGAGGTGAACTTTGCGATGAAGGAAGTGGCCTTGAGACTCTCTTGGTGTTCCAGGTGGTGGCCGAGGAGGCCTGGGAGTCCCACATCAAGAGGAACGACTCCATCATCGTGGACATCTTCCACGGCCTCTTCAAGTCCACTCTGGTGTGTCCCGTCTGCGCCAAGGTCTCTGTGACCTTTGACCCCTTCTGCTACCTGACCCTTCCTCTGCCCATGAAGAAGGAACGCACACTGGAGGTGTACCTGGTCCGCGTGGATCCCCTGCTCAAACCCACACAGGTGAGGACCTCATGGAGCTGCCCAGGCCACTGATGATGCAGATGTTGGATATGGATCTTATTGAATTTTCTTACTTTATTAATATAATTTTTTAGTAGATCAATTGTGACAAACATTTTCCCTCAGGATTCATTCTCAGAATCTGTAAATATACAGTGAAACCTTGGTACTCGAATTTAATTTGTTCCAAAAGGCTGTTGAATTGTTCGAAAACTGAAACAATTTTTCCCATAAGAATTAATGTAAAATGGATTAATCTGTTCCAGAGCCCCAGATAAGTGCATATTGAGCACTTCACACATACTATTTCATGTATATAATCTTATTAATGATTCAATCAACATTTAACCTGGATAAACGGTAATAAAATAACAATAACACCGTAGACAAAATAAATCGTATGTATTGTCGATGTGGGCATGCTATAAAGCAAAAGCAATATCAGACACACATCCCATGTCCATGCTTCCAGATGATTTCCTTCTTCAACTCGGTCGTTGTACGCACGATTTGTTTGACTTGAGTAGCGTCCGAGTGCGGCGGTTTCACTGTGTTATAATGTGTGTTGTCTCTTGTTAGTACAAGCTGACCGTGCCCAAGGTGGGCTACATCTCTGACCTGTGTGCATCCCTGGCCAGCCTGTCTGGTGTCGCTGCTGACAAGGTTTGTCTCTTTGTCTTTGGCCTCATTTTGCTCTCAGCCTGCCCCAGAAAGGCCTTTGTGGTTCCATTGATCGTTGCGGCTTTTTCTTTCCAGGATGATTGGTCACAAGGCATTTCATTAGTCTTTAAATGTATCCATGTAGATTGAATGACCCTATAATATACTCTATAATGTACTCTATGTAGTACGCTCAAAGCTTGTCTGTGGAGTGATCTTGGAGTGAGGTTGGTGTGACTCTTCTGGGTTCCCCGCGCGTCTCCTGCAGATGATTGTAACGGACATCTACAACCACCGCTTTCATCGCATCTTCGCCACCAACGAGAACCTGAGCAGCATCATGGAGCGGGACGACATCTACGTGTGAGTCGACATGTCTGCGCCTGAACCCAGGCCGCGTGTGTGTGTGTGTGTGTGTGTGTGTGTGTGTGTGTGTGTGTGTGTGTGTGTGTGTGTGTGTGTGTGTGTGTGTGTGTGTGTGCGTCTTCTGGTTTGGGCTGGGAAGTGCTCCGACTGTTTAAAACAGTCACCTCTGTCAGGTCAGAGTGGGACAAGCAGTACTACAACCTCAAGCACATTATAGATATATATATTTATGTATATATGTATGTAATTAAGTTTAGCTTATGAAATTAGATTTTTACCAGAGAGGAAATCTGGGTGTTACAGCAGAATTACAGTCTTTTAAAAATTATTTAGTTTAGCTATTATTTCACTTGCAAGTCCCAAATTCCATCTGGGTTTAAGTAAGTAAGTCTTATCTTATAACTTTATAACATACTAATGAGTTGGAGCATAATATGAGTGCTTGAACAAAGTAAAGCTGCCCGACCTGACCAGAGCTCTGTAGGCAGAGTAGCAGATCTGACCGTGGCTCTCTGGGGGTTCTGGGTCTTCGCAGGTTCGAGCTGGCGGTGAACCGGCAGGAGGACTCGGACCACGTGGTGTTCCCCGTCCACCTGCGGGAGAAGTCCAAGCAGTCGGGCTACAACCACGCCAGCATGCCTCTCTTCGGGAAGCCCTTCCTCATCACCGTGCCCAAGACCATCAGCGAGGACAAGCTGTACAACCTGCTGCTGATGCACCTCTGGTGGGTCCACTGTGTAGAGGTGGTCCACCTCCCGCTGGGTCCACTGTGTAGAGGAGGTCCACCTCCTGCTGGGTCCACCGTGTACAGGAGGTCCACCTCCTGCTGTGTCCACCGTGTAGAGGAGGTCCACCTCCCGCTGGGTCCACCGTGTACAGGAGGTCCACCGTGTAGAGGAGGTCCACCATGTAGAGGAGGTCCACCTCCTAGTGGATCCACCGTGTAGATGAGGTCCACCTCCTGCTTACCATCGCCTCGGTTTACTGACCGCAGACATCACTTTAGTGGCATCACTATGTGCTCCAGTGACGTAGTTTGATACGAGAGTGTTCAGTCACACATCAAGCTAATTATTGAGGGTTTCTCACATGTAGCATGTGAGAAACCGAGTGAGAAAGCGTGTGTGATTCCAGCTGGACTGGTTCATTCATAAGTTTTAATGAGTGTATAATCCCATGAAAATAAGAATGGCTGTGTTTTCGTCAGAACCAGCCCTTTATATCTGCACAGAGGGGTGAGTCCTCTCCCATGTGTCACCGCCATGTTTCTACAGTGGCCCGGAGCGGACAAACGGCTGTAAAAACGAATTGTGTGAAGGAGGGGGACGTGCTACCCCCATGGCTATGACCTGTGATGTGTGATACTGTCTGAGTGCGTTGGTACGTGAAGTCACTGTGTAGCAGTGCTGTGATGAGCCCTGTTGTTCTGTGAAATACGCCACAAAGCGTGACTTGACACGCGTAGTGATGCTCTGAGTATGAGAAGCTTGACTCCAGACAGAGACCCACACCTCCACACACACCGTGGCGTGATGTAGAAGCAGCTTACCCCTCTCTAGGACGCGCTTCCTATGGCCAGAGAAGACCAGCATGCTCCATCCTTTCATCACAGTATCCTATGTATTTAGAGGATCCTTTTTTTTCATTTTAATTGCGTTTCACAACATTTTTTTTAATCCAAGTGTAAAAAAGTGCAGTGAATAGCAGTGTGCAGATGGGGGGGCTGATGACGGGTGGGTCTGTGTTCTTTAATACATTCATGTTTCGGAGGTGTTCGTATCTACGATCTACGAGTTTTTACATCAACAGACTAACTGTACACAATTTGTTAATCTATCAAGGAGCCTCATCTCTTGACTCTTTGCTGTTGTAGACGATGACAACATTGAGTTGAATAAGGCTGAACTCTGCCCCTGTCACATGTCAGAAGTGTTGCTCGTTGCTTCTGAGTTTCATCAGAACAGTCTTGTCTTGTCTTGCCTTGGTGGTGACGTGGTGTTGTCATTTGTTTTCCCTGCAGTCGGTTTTCACGCTCTGTGCTGACAGACGACGAGGAGGACTGCCAAGACACCCAGAGCGCTAAGCACCACGTCGTCAACGGCAACGCCTCCATCGCAAGCACGTCCAATGGGAACGCCACCGCCACAAGCGCATCCAATGGGAACGCGGCCGTCGCGAGCGCATCCAATGGGAACGCCCCAAATGGTGACGCCTCTAATGGCCTCCTGGAAGAAGGTTCACCCAGTGAGTCTCCTGGCACTCCCCTGGCACTTATTTGACCAACCACAATCAGAAATTGGCGTTTGATGGCTTGGTGTTGGTTTCTCTTGGTAGTGTCTCAGAGCTTGATGAGGTCCACCACAAGCTTAAGCTGCTTGGCTTCCACAGGTGAGATGGAGACGGACGAGCAGGACGAGGAGTCCAGTCAGGACCAGGAGCTGCCCTCTGAGAACGACAACAGCCAATCGGAGGACTCGGTGGGCGGGGACAACGAGCTGGAGAATGGCGTGATTGGTCCCGAGAGCTCCAGCAAGGCCCAGCAGACGTCCGGGCGACACAAGACCAGTCTGTTCACCATCCAGTTCAACAACATGGGCAAGACGGACTTGGCCGTGCTGAAAGACGGGACCCGGCAGATCTGCTTCGACGACGGACACATCCGGCTCAGCGGTAGGCTGTCTGCTTCTCCCACAGACGGGTTGGAGTACTGGAGCAGAACAAATGTGCAGCTATTTAAGCAGGTCCTCCAGTGAGGCCGAACACTGCCGGGACAGGGTGCCCGGCTACAACACATTTTTACTGCAGTTTGTTACTATTATTGAGTTTCATTAATTGCATGGTTTATTGCAGTTCATTGCTAATTTCACTTGATTGTTTTATCCATTCAAACTGATTTAGATTGATGGACTGATTTTGATTTGAGGTGAATCATTATTTTATGTTTTTACTTTATTGATACAGCGTTAACAGAATACAAAGAATACAAGGGGTGACTTGAAGGTGATTGGTGGTTGTAGTAGTTGCCGTAGTGGCACTGCGCCCAGTGGAGGTGATGGAGTGAAGTGTTTACGTGTAGAGGGAGTCTGACCGGTTGTGGTGGTTCTCCTCCTCAGACCGCTCCTATCTCTCTCTGGACTGGGAGCCCGAGGTGAAGAAGAAGCACTTTGACGACCGGGCAGCAGAGGTAAGTCTCGGGGGTCCCCCCACCGTGGACAAAATACCACCCCAGCACCCGTGTGCGGTGAAAAGACACCAGTGGCCGTCCGCGCGAGATTCAAAAAACACAAAACGTCCCGTGAAGGCCGACGGCCAAGACTGCAGTTCTGCAAACCCAGGTCCACAGAACCGGCATCAGAGCCCAGCCTCGCCAGATAGAAGCTCTGGAAGGGAATGAGATCAGTCATGATCGTGTTCTACCCATACGTTTTATAGAGCCTACAATATATGTAGTATATAAGTAGGCCTCAACCCAATATGTTAAATGTCCCTCAAACGAAATTTGTTTGACTGAGACGCATTTAATGCGTCTCTCAAATGATACAATGTAGACCTGTAGGCCAAACGCTAAAGAACAATAACCCTTCTCATCCGGTTCTCATCGGCTTGATTTGTTATCATTAGTTTGTTCCCGTAACTGTCATTAAAAAGGGGCATAAAGGTTTAGACAAAGCTCACCGTGGCTGGCTTTGAAAAAAGACACAGAGCAGAGTGAAGGTAATCAACTGCTTGGTTTGTTATTACCTGTTCGTTCATACATTATAATATCAGTGTGGACCTCAAACCAATATGTCTATCAACTTGTACAATGTAGCCTATAAATCGAACCAAGTATGTTCTTGTGTCACACACACATCGCCACGTATGCAGAGTAGAGTTCTCAACTGTGTGATTCGTTATTATTTACTTTCATTCAATGATCTAATTAAATAGGTTAATGTCATTGTTGCCATTTTTATGATTATATCCTAGCTTATCTCCTACCTACTACCTACAATGTAGGCCTTTCCTTGTGTAATGAAAAAGTGAAAAAGCTGTTCTGTCTGGGACATCTATTAAACTTGATAAGCCTAGTAGCTATATCTAGATCAGAGATACTGAATATACATATCGCCTGACTAGTTCTTATCTTCACTGAAAGGCCCCATGCCACTTCATGAATCAAAGGATACATCTTCCAAGACACAGTTTAGGAAGATGTTTAGGTCAGCTGGGCATTATCAAAACAACAAGAAGAGCCTGATGAGCATTGTGTTGGAGCGCAGGCTGTGTACGGAAACGCCCGCGTGCCAACAGCCACAGCACTTAAACACCGGTGTGATAGTTTATAGGCTGAAACTCATTGACTCCACAGAGCAAGAACTCTTGGGTTTTTAGTGAAGTCCTTCTTTCGTCGTAATTCACTGTGTCTTGCTAATTTGCCACCAATAGTCAAATACTAAACACAAGGACCCCAAACTTCCTTATAGGGATTTGCATGACGGCAGCACACTGGATGTATTTATATTATAAAATGGGCCAAGGAGATTGGTACACATGCACCTTTTTGGCAATGGTTCGATATATGCAATAGTATATATATATATATATAGTATATAACCTCACGTTTACAATAGTGTGGTTTACTTTGCAACCACACTAACTAGGCTACATGCTAAATATGTGAAATTGTCAGTATACGTGCAAAATCATGTACACATCCCGTGTCAGCAGAAAGAACGGTGTCTTCAGTGCCCAGTAATGTATAACCTACTACTACAACTACTACCTTCACTACTCTTTATGGTTTAAAGCCTGCTGCTTCTTCTCCTAAAATCAACAATCCCTCAAGGTTTTTTTCCGACGTGGCAGCAACTTGCGCTCTAGCCAGCCTTGTTGGATCCACTGCGGGCGATTAACCCTGCGATGCAAACACTGCGGTGTGTCCGTCTTGCCTCAATGTGTGCGCCTTGTCTGTTTGACCGCGGGCAGGACTTTGACAAGCATGAGAGCATGGACTACAAGCCCCAGAAGAAGGCCTTCTTCAAGCTCAACGACTGCATCGAGCTCTTCACCACCAAGGAGAAGCTGGGAGCCGAGGACCCCTGGTGAGACCCCCACCTACTGTTCATCTCACCTAGATCACAAGTAATAGTCAGGGGCATAAATAATGGTAAATAGTTTGAGTCCAAAGGGATTCTGTCGTTTGTTTTTTTTAAAGCATGCAGAAATACTGTGTGCTTGTCTTTGGGATTTGCTCTCTTACCAACCTACTTGTACAAGCCTTTGATCTCTGTGTGTGTGTGTGTGTGTGTGTGTGTGTGAGAGAGAGGCTTCTGTCATAATGAAAGCAATGTATTCCCTAACATTGCCACCCACACCACAGATGTTATTATGGTTGAGGAGGAGTCTGGAGGAAGCCTTCCTTACTAATTCTGCAAAATATGAACGTTTAGTCCAAGTCACAGTCAGAGGTAGTCAATAGGTGCCAGCTACTGATCTTCTGTTTGGTAGCCTGGCTCATGTCCATAAGCTAGCTGTGAGGGCCTCCAGATGATGGATGGAAGGCCAAGCAGGTAGCTGACTACTGCTCAATATCTGCAGTCATCGGCAGATGCTCTGTATGGAAGAGGCACTACTGTCTGTACCTCTGATGAGTCGTTGTATCTTTAGTGCTGCTGATTAGGGCTGCCCTGACCAAAGATCGTGGTCATTAGTTCATGATAGGTTGATGTTCATTTAATAATTTGAAAATATATATTTTTGGGGCAACAGAAAATGGTTTGGTGTGGCGACCATCCCACCAATCAAAACTCTTTTTGTGTGTGTGTAGGTACTGTCCGACCTGTAAGCAGCACCAACAGGCCACTAAGAAGCTGGACCTGTGGTCTCTGCCGCCCGTCCTGGTTGTCCACCTCAAGAGGTTCTCCTACAGCCGCTACATGAGGGACAAGCTGGACTCCCTGGTCGACTTCCCCCTTTGGTACACACACACACACATGCACGCACACACACTACAAAGAGTCTGCAGATGTCCCTTATTTTATGCCATTATGCACTGATGTCATTGCATGCATGTAATGTATGTTCTAGGTTATTCTAATTAGTTTCACTGGTGTGTGTGTGTGTGTGTGTGTGTGTGTGTGTGTGTGTGTGTGTGTGTGTGTGTGTGTGTGTGTGTGTGTGTGTGTGTGTGTGTGTGTGTGTGTGTGTGTTCTGTAGTGATCTGGACATGTCTGAGTTCCTGATCAACCCCAACGCCGGGCCGTGCCGTTATGACCTCATCGCCGTCTCCAACCACTACGGAGGGATGGGTGGAGGCCACTGTAAGACCCCTGGCCTTTGTTTAGCGTGAAACGGTTCTCCTTCTCAACGCTTTCAGGGCCCGTGGTGGTCCGGCCGGGGGGAGCCGAGACACATGGGTACCACCAGAACCAGGCGTTTGCCGCCTGTGTTTAGTTCTGATGGGCACACGCGGGTCGCCAGGAACGTCAAGCGATGCGGTGGGGAGGTATCCCCGGGCAGGTCGACGGTGGGAGGGTCTCTGTTTGCCGCGTGTTGCCGGTGCGTGGCATGCTGTTGAAGGTCTCATGCTGCTGAAGGTCTCATGCTGCTGAAGGTCTCATGCTGCTGAAGGTCGCATGCTGCTGAAGGTCTCATGCTGCTGAAGGTCTCATGCTGTTGAAGGTCTCTGATGTCTGGTTCCCCCCGCAGACACGGCGTACGCCAAGAACAAGGAAGACGAGAACTGGTACAACTTTGACGACAGCAGCGTGTCTCCGGTCAGCCAGGATCAGATCGTGGTCA
>OMKI01010639.1:3146-15967 GCA_900302315.1 Phycis blennoides | reverse complement strand
TCCTCCCCCCCCCCCTCCCCCCCTCCCCCCCCCCCCCCCCCCCTCACTCACTGCTGATGATTTTTCCGACTACTTTACCAAGAAGGTGACGAATACTCGACCAACTGTCCTGCACTGTAAACATCACTGCAGTGACCAGATCCTGCAGATTTGCTCTCTACAACATCCGCAGGATCCGGCCATTCCTCACGTGGGAAGCGACACAGCTCCTGACCCAAGCACTTGTCATCTCCCGCCTCGAATACTGCAACTCCCTGAAACCGCGATAAAACCTTTGCAGTGGATCCAGAACGCTGCAGCATGCGTCGTGTTCAACCGACACAAATTCTCCCTCTTCCATGACCTCCACTGGCTCCCTGTAGTGGCTCGCATCAAATTCAAGATGATGGTTCTAGCCTACAAAGCTGTTAATGGAACTGCCTCAACCTACCTCCAAGCGTTAGTGAAACCCCACGCCGCTGCTTGAGCGCTCCGCTCAACTACCTCAGCTGGTCGACTGGTACGGTCGACGGTCGGACGACGAAATCACTCTTCTCCGTTTTGGCACTTCTGGAAGAGACTCAAGACTCACTTGTTCAGAGTTCACCTGAACCTTGCATAACATCCATCCTCTACCTACACCCCCCCCACCTTTGTAACTTGGCACTTAGCCAGAGATGTTGTATACTAGCAATGGTTAACCTAGCAATTAGAATGCTTGAAACTTGTTCTGGTGGCTTGCTTACTGTACCTGGGGCCTTTATAGGTGTTGGAAGTCAGCGGGGGATGTGGACAACTGGAAGCCTCTGTTGCCTGTTCCTATGAAGAAAAGGTGCTTCAACATGATAACAAAGACAAAGTGAGCACGACATGAAATCCACGAGTTTCTAGGAAACTGTCAAGTGCACTTTTCTATCAGCATCCCGGGCTCCGAAACTTTACCTATGGCCCTCTGCTGATCGTCTTCAGTGTTTTGATTCACCATGTGCCAGTTGCCCCGTCCCGTTCCTTTATATTGTTTTCCCTCAAAATCTTTTCTCATTGTAATGGGATTAGCCAGCCTTTTTATACCCTGCTGTCTGTGCCCCGCTGTCAGATCATCGCATGGCTTGTGCTTCTTCAGTGATACTCTGTCTCTGCCCTGACTCTGTCATCAAGGTGGCTGCTGGATTGTGAGTTATGCCAGTTTTTTTCCCTTTTTTATGTTTTGTTTTTGAACGGATCTGCCTATTTGCAAATAAATGGTGAATTCTCATCTGCCCCTGGGTCCAATCTCTTTGAACACTAATCCTGGCACTATAGTCCATACAACAGTAATCCGGTACAGTAGAACATTTCCACTGTATCTCAAATTCGGAGTTATATACCTTTGCTTCTCAGATGATCCCTCAGTGTACCCCTGTACAGCTGTGTGTGGACTGAGACCGAGTCTTTGGAGAGTCAGTATTTTTGTTTTTGGTCTTTGTTGAGTAATTTTCTCTTGTATTGAATGTGTCGTCATGATGTACAAGGCCAAATGCAGCCGTATCATTACAGCTTGCATAATCATAAATCCAACTCAATACAATTACTTTGGGTTGGGCAAGTTCCAACACAATACCATGAGCTAGATAGTTAGCATACAGCTGACTTACCAAAACATTATAACACAATCGTCAGGTAGCAAGTTAGCAGAGACCTACAGCTGATTAAAACATTAGGTAGCAAGTTAGCCAAGGGCTTCACCTGACTAACCAAAACAATATAAAATGATAACGTTATTTTGCACTGGGTGTACAGCTCAGCTACATTTACATTTTGGCTGATGCTTTTGAGCATCTGCTAAAATGTACTGAGCTACTGCCGCCGCTGTTGGATCTGTTAGAGCTACGACCAACAGATCCACACATGAACACTGTAAGCAGAACAAATCCACAACTAATAAAGCATACTTACAACTTGTGAATTTCAAATTCTAAATTCTAAATTGTGTTCACATGAGCATTGTGTACCAAATGAAATGTGTCCCCGCTGGAATATGATTTTGGTGGCAAAGTTTTTTTGAGTTTTAGACTTTTAGTTTTAGGAGGTTGGAGGATTTACACATAGTATCTGTGCTGCACATGCTGCGAGGACGATGTTGCCAGTTCTGGGTTCATCCCATCCTACTCAGCCATGAAAAGTATGGAGATGCTCGGTCTAACTGAGCATTGTTCCACCAGTCGATTCCAGTCGATTTGATTGGACATGGACCAGTTTGATGAGCTTCTGTCCAGGGTGGGACCCCACATAGCAAGGATGAAATATCGAAAGCAGCTGTTTCTGCTCAACGTCATGGCTTTTGACTGAAACTGAAGCTGTCCAGAGGCTTTTATTAAATATGTCAACACACTACATTATCTTTTATTATATGATTCTTATCCATTAATAATGCATGTAGAAGTTTAAAGTGTAAGGTTTTAGTGTATTCACCGTATTTATATACCTCTTAAATTATTCGGTATGAAACATCTCAGTACTTGAATTACTTATACTTACACCTGCACTATATGCATGTCTGCTATGCTATATGTATGTATGCGCTAGTAACTGCTACAAATATGTAAAAACAAACGTCGTTGGTGTCATTTCTTCACCAAGATTAGATTTTACCCCTACAGAAAGGACCAATGCCACCAACGATGACTCGGTCTCGTTGCCTTCAACCTCGTCCACCTCCACAACCACCTCCAGTCCTTGTCGTTCAGCTCTCTCCATGCCTCAATCGCCTACAACCTTGGCGTAAGTGTTTTTGTTCGTGTTTAGCCCAGGCTACTTTATATGGTTGTGTGTGTGTGCGAGTGAGACCGATTGACCTACAAGTTTGTTTGGTCTAACTCTCATCCAAGGTGTCATTCTGGAATGTAATGTCATAGAGTCTTTATGTTATGCAGTCATAGCAAATGTGCGCACTCAAACACACAAATATTATTGGTGTGGCTCAGGAGTTATAAGATGAATATGCTTTAGGCATCATAGCCGGTCT
Source organism: Phycis blennoides (assembly GCA_900302315.1). Lineage (NCBI taxonomy): Eukaryota > Metazoa > Chordata > Actinopteri > Gadiformes > Phycidae > Phycis > Phycis blennoides. The sequence continues at coordinate 12,984 of OMKI01010639.1, read as the reverse complement.
TATGTGACAGTCACTGAAATTGAGTCCATGTCTTAACTTGATTAGTTGTGATGATTCACTATAATTACATTTAACGAGGAACCTTGGAATTGTAAAATATTGTTCATTGTCAGCATTGAACAATTACCCCTGCACTGGGTGGTCATGGTCTCGGACAAGTGTTATTTGTTGTAGAAGTAAAGGATTCAAAAACGATTTCAAGTTGGCTGCTTTTCCAAACAGTAATTGGTTTACCTGGGTTTTCCTAATCTGTTCAATTGGCTTAATACGAATCTATAGCGCTTGTTCTTTGGTTGCAGCTTGTGATTCAGCCACTAGAGGGCACGGTGGCTCCATGGTCTTCACTAGCTATTTGACAAGTCTTTATGTTCGATGTATATGAATAGTATGAAAGTATAATCTATTTATCAATGTAGCCTATTATTGTTTGCCATTAATCGTCTGATCTGTGATGAAATCACGTATTGTTTAATTTTGGGACAATTGCTGTACTGCCTATATTGGAATAATAAAAAAAAAGTCAAGAATGATTTCCACTCCTTGCCTAAGGCTTTCGGTTTCGTTCAGTTAAAGTTCTTGTGCGTAGGCCTACTAGCCTGGCGGCGCCCCTGCTATTTACCAATGTAGCCTATTATTGTTTGCCATTAATCGTCTGATCTGGGATGAAATCGTGTGTTGTTTAATGCTGGGATAATTGCTGTAGGCACTCTGCCTATACCGGAATACATTTTTTTTTTAAATAGTGTCCCACCTTACCTCGAAAAATCCTGGCTACGGCACTGCTACCAGTTCATTTTGCAAGTTGGCCAAGTACAAGCTCCAAGCTAACGACGATGCAGACAAAAATAAGCAACATGACATGCAGTTTTCCAGGCTTAAACTAAAAAAGAAAATACAGAGCATTGTTTCTGATTTGTCCAGCATTTCATTGCATTCATTAGTTTGAACTCAACGTGATCAACAATCCTCACTGTCGGTTTGGGCTGCACCGATTAATCTGCAAAATATCTGCTCGCCTCTCTCTCTATCTGCAAAGCCAACTAATGACACAGCAGAGATAAAAGTTGAACTCAGGAGCACTCTGCTGGTAAGACTAGGTAAGGACATCTACTGAGTAATAATAATAATAATAATGCATTTTTAAAGGGGCCTTTCAAAGCACTCAAGGACACCTTACAGACAAGTTAAAAACAAGCAACAAGTAACAGTGGCATACTCACACGAGTATGCCACTCGAAATAAGTGTGTTTTTAGACGTGATTTAAAGGTGGAGACAGAGTCAGAAGTGTGAATGTCTGGTGGGAGAGAGTTCGATAGGCGGGGAGCAGATCGGCTAAAAGCTCTTGACCCCATGGTGGATAGGTTGGCAGATGGAGCTGAGAGCTGGATGGCAGAAGAGGATCGGAGAGGGTGTGAAGGTGTGTGGATGTGGATGAGTTCAGTTAGATACACTGGTGCCAGGCTGTGAAGGATCTTGAAAGTAAGGAGTAGAATCTTAAAGTCAATGCGTGAATTGATAGGGAGCCAATGGAGTTGCTGCAGGGCAGGAGTGATGTGTCAATAGATGGAGTTTTGGTGATGATACGGGCAGCTGTGTTCTGGACCAGTTGGAGTTTATGAAGAGATCTCTGAGGAAGACCACAGAGGAGAGAGTTACAGTAGTCCAGTCGGGATGTAATCACAGTGTTCACAAGGATAGCAGTGGAGGTTGGTGTAAGCGAGGGACGAAGACGATTGATGTTGCGTATATGGAAGTAAGCAGACCGAGTAACATTATTGATGTTGGTCTCGAAGGATAAAGTGCTGTCCAAGATGACACCCAGAGTAGAGTAGACAGGCATGTCTTTCACCTTTTTCCTGGTATCGCCCACGACAGCCAGACTAAAATGCAGATGCCAATATATATGCCGGAAGGCTAATATCAGCAGGTATAATAAGCTGTCCAATATATTTGTATATATTATACAGTATAGATAGATACAGTATATAGCATATACTATACTCTTTAATGGTCATCTGATAAATTAATGAAAATATCGATACCTTGGTCACTCCACACAATAACCTTCAACTTGGTTGGTTGGGAGAACCAGTGATGGGATGATTGTCCCAGATGTGTGCCAGGAGATTTTTGACTTCTGGGTCGAGGAGTTTATTCCATAGCCTTCCATGGAGGACTGAAGAGCAATTACAGGGTTTCCGCTGACAATGAAATTCCCCCAACTAATTAGGAGCCATTTTATTTTGTCCTTATGGCTGTTGTGTAATGCCAAATACCACTTTAGAGTTTGAGATGTGGGTGGCTATGGTAAGATTTTTGGTGAGGGCCTCCTTGCAGGTACCTTGGATCCACCAGGGGATACAGAGGTGCCAGAATCAGAGTATCATTGGAAAGTGCTATTTGTCCTTGTGTCAAGTTAATATTTTGGATTTACAACTTTATTTGTGATAGATTACTTTACTGTGATGGATCGCATCAGGAATGCTGAAATTGGTGCCTGTAGCTTTAAGAGCTTTTTGGGCTAATTTGCCTTACCGTAGCAGGTAGAGTTGTTATGATTGGGATGGCACGAGATGTTAGGAGTCTCACGGTTTTCTGACCGTGTCAGGTCGTGTCAAGAAGTGTCAGGAGTATTCATGACGTTTGTGTTAGTGCATTGAAGTAAGTGTCAGATAGGCTACACTTATGGATTTATATACTGTATGTTCGTCAATGTTTTGGAAACGGTAAGCAGTAAAACCTAGCCTTGCTAATTTTGAAAAATTGCCATCATGGAAGATGACTTTGACAAGTTACCTTGTAAAAAAGAAAAACGAAAATGACTCAGAAAGCTATCAAAGAAAAAGTACAAAGATTAACTCAATCTAGGAAAGCTAAATTAGGTCATTTGACAAGCCAATCTAACGAGCTCAGACAGCTAATGCAAGACGACGCTAACGCACCCACAGTTAAACAGAAATTGCGTTTAGATTATCAAGATTCAGTGGAAGAATTTTACAAGATAAATTATGCTTTAACACGAGTGCTATGTGGTGAAGAATAAGAAAGGGACCAGAAGTCATGGTATGAACCTAATATAATGCACGTTCGTGGGCTTATACTACAAGGGGAAACATGGCTAAAGAACGCTGAAGAGCGCGCCAGGCAAGCTGAAGAATGTGATGCAGACGTACAGCCTGCAGACAGTGTATCGATGGTGTCCGTTGCTGAAAGCAATAAAAGCAGAAAGTATGGGTCAGATGTTGGAAGCAATGTGTCCACGGCTTCCTCAGCGCGCCTGAAAGCTGAAGTAGAGAGAGCTGCATTAGGTGCACAGGCCGCAGCCCTTAAACAAAGGCAAGATCTTGAACGTCAGGAAGCCGAATTAAAAGCAAAAAGAGAAGCTCTAGATCTGCAAACAGCCAAAGCAGCCTCTGATGCTAAACTGAAAGTTTTAGAAAACTATGAAAATGAGCACTTATCACACATAAGCCATGCAGGCGGAATGACTATTGAATCTGGATACTTACCATTAAATCAAATTCCGGTTAGAAACTTGCAAAATGGACATGGTGAATTTAGGCCACTTCGACCCCAGGCTACTGCCCAGCAACAGTCTAGTGGCAATCTTATAACAGATGATGATGCCGTGGAAACTCTCTGCAGTGTTATGACAAGGCAGAATAACATAACGGAATTAATGATGAAGCAACAGAAAATGATGACACTGCCCCCATTGGACATCCCTACTTTCTGTGGTGATCCACTACTACAATGTGTTTGTAAGAGCCTTTGAGCATGGTGTAGAATCCCGCACTGAAAGCTCTAAAAACCATCTCTACTTCTTAGAGCAGTTTACGAGTGGACAGCCCGAAGAGCTAATAAAAAGTTGCCTTCACATGAAGCCAGACGCAGGCTACCACAAGGCCAAACAGCTGCTTAAAGAGCATTTTGGGAACGATTACAAAATCGCTGTAGCCTACATGAACAAAGTGTCAAACTGGATGCCTACCTATTTGAATGCCTTTTCACTCTTCCTAACAGCCTGTTGCAACACCATGGCAGAAGTGAGCTATATGGAAGAATTGGATAACGTTGCAAACTTGAAGGCTATCATAGCAAAGCTTCCATTCAAGATGCATGAATGGTGGAGGAGTGTCGTTTGTGGCATTCAAGAGAAATGTGACAGAAGAGTAAAATTCAAGGATTTAGTTGAGTTTATCAATAAACAGGCCAAAATAGCACTCCACCCAGTATTTGGCGATATAAAAGATAGCTATGCAGCTAGAACACCCCCAACAAAACAAAGCGATTACAAGGAACAGAAAAAAGGCATAATCAAGAAATCATTCACCACGAGTGCCATACAGTTGGACAGACAAAAGAAAAACACAGGCTCAGTGGAGCGCACAGATCATGCCTCACCAATGACTCCTGCGTGTCTCTTCTGTAAAGGTGAGCATGGTATAGAGACATGTAGCAAGCTTAAAGGCAAGCCACATAAAGAGAAAATAGAATTCTTGAGAAGTCAAGGACTTTGTTTTAGCTGCCTTAAGCATGGCCATATGAGTAAATTCTGCAAAGGAAAAGTGAGCTATGAAGTGTGTTCTTTGACACATCCTACACTACTGCACATTAAGAAAAATTATACAGTTACTGATGCAGAAAAGAAGAAAGACAACTGTGACAGTCAGACAGTCTTAAGTGCTTTTGTCTGCGCTCAGTCTGAGGGTCACGAGCTGACTGGGGCCGGGGAAGACGACTGCATACTCGCCATAGTTGCTGTCCAAGTCAAGGCCAAGATGGGAAGTGTGGCAGTGCGGACGTATGCCTTTCTGGACCCAGGCAGTTCGGCCACGTTTTGTACAGAGGCACTGATGAATAAATTGAAGCTCAGTGGACACAAGACCGACATACTGCTGAGAACCATGAATTACGAGAAAGTCAGTACTTACGTGGTATCAGGCTTGGAGGTCAGCAGTTTGTCAGGCAACGAGTTCATTGGCCTCCCAGATGCTTTCACGCAAAGGACTATACCTGTAGGTAAAGAAAACATCCCACAACAAAAGGATCTAGAAAGGTGGACCTACCTTAAAGAAATTAAACTGCCTCAAATTGAAGTCGAAATCGATTTGCTCATTGGAGCAAATGTGCCTAAAGCTATGGAGCCATGGGAGGTAGTGAGCAGTGTTGGTAATGGACCATATGCTGTAAGGACCGAGCTCGGCTGGACTGTGAATGGACCTTTGAGAGAAGGTCACACAGATAAGAGAAAACCAACCAAGATCATGGCAAACCGCATCTCAGTGGCCAGTCTGGAGAACCTGTGGCTTAAACAGTTTCAGATGGATTTCCCAGAGGGAGGGAAACATGATGAAGTGGAAATGTCTAGAGAGGATAATCAGTTTACCGACGTGATCATGGAATCTGCAAAACGAATCGACGGCCAGTACACCATACGTTTGCCTCTGAAGAACAGGATGGTAAACATGCCAAACAACCGGATAATTGCTGAACAGCGAGCACAAAACTTAAGGCGGAAATTTATCAGGAACGACTGCTTTCACAAGGAATATACAAACTTCATGGACGACATTCTTCAGAAGGGCTATGCAGTTCAGTTGACAGAAGAATCGACATGCAAAGAAAAGAAAGTGTGGTACATACCGCACCATGCTGTATACCACCCTGTGAAACAGAAATTGAGAGTTGTGTTTGACTGTGCAGCACCCTACCAGGGTACATCCCTGAATGATCAACTTTTGCAAGGCCCTGATCTGACCAGCAGTTTAATTGTTGTTGTCACTCGATTCAGACAAGAACCTGTTGCAATCATGGCGGATGTGGAAGTAATGAAAGTAATGAAAGTAAAAGCTTGTTAAAATGTTGTCCAGCAGGGTTGGAAATATCAGAATCAGAATCAGAATCAGAAATACTTTATTGTCCCCGGGGGGAAATTGCCTGCACAATATGAACATTTACCACATTTAGCCAATTGGTAAAACCCACCAGCCACTCACTCAGGTAAACATGGTGGTAATTTTGTATTTGTTTACATGTTGTCTAGACTGAAATTAAATGTTATGTTATCCACAATGGATGCGGCCAGCAAGTAAAAGCCCTTGGTCTAGGCTAACGTTTGCTGTTGTAGCCTTACCTCCTATATCTCCCAAAAGTAAATGTACATTTGCAGTGGGACTCCATAAGTCATTTAGAAGGGGTTGTCACAATGTATAGTTGGGGTGAAACAATATGACTGATCAGTGTATACTCTAACAAAAGATGAATTTCAAGACTTATCCTGTTATCAGTCTGTAGGCTTTGTAGCTGTTGAATGAAAGCTTTTTATTACAAGTGGGTCATAAATGTTGTGCTTCATCTCATGTAATGTTTCAAAATGTCACCCATCTCCTCACCCCCTTATTTTTCCTCCTTCAGGCTACAGTACAGTCACTACTGTTTCCGGCAACAAGAGAAATTGGTTGTCAAACAGACCCACCAGAGATAAATAAACGAACTGTTGGTACACAGCTATCTCTACGGTCTCTTACATATGATCAACACCCCTCTAAATGGTTCATGCCAAGGTCTTCAGTGGGTTGTGTCCAGCTTGCGTAGGGCTAAATGTGAGGTGTCTGCCTTGGCTATCTCGCAGCATGTTGTATTTATGGTCAAATTCATAATCTAATGTAATTTGAATTTTAGGAATTTCAAAGAAACTGGAGAAGAGCCGCAAAAAAAAGGTATCTTTATCACATATAGGATTCAAACACTTCAAACACATGGCATAACTCATTTATAGTTGGCATTGAAAAATAGTCAGTCTATAGATTCAACTAATTTGTTTATATTAACTCATTGCAACTGTTGTCATATCATTTTTTTCCGGTTTAATAAGTAATTATTTTTGTCTGTTTTAGAAACTCCAGCGTTCTATGAGCTGGAGAAGGTGCTGAGTAGCAAAAGGGTCCTCAAGGACATTGCTAAATTTAGCCCCCACTTCCAGACCTCATCATTAGAGTCGACTTACCTGAGCACATCAAGAAGCGTTGGTCTGGCTGGTTAGCCAGTCTTCCTGCTTTGGAGCATTTCTCATTTCCGAGATGTCTGAAGCCTGAAGAATTTGGAGATTATGGATTTGCGCAATTACATCACTTTGCTGATGCCAGTGAGTATGCGTATGGATCAGTCAGTTACCTTCTCAGGCGGAGCACAAGTAACAAACTGCATTGTGCCTTCATGATGGGCAAGTCCAGAGTGGCACCTCCCAGGCCACCTACCATTCGACGTATGGAGTTGGCGGCTGCTACTGTTGCCGTGAAAATGGATGACGTCCTGAGAAGAGAGCTACAATTAGATCTTGTCAATCTTCTGGACAGACAGTACAGTGGTACTGAGATATCTTCAAAATGAGACGTCACGTTTCTGAACGTTTGTGGCAAACAGAGTCTCAGCTATTCTGAAAGGCTCTGATGTGGAACAATGGAGACATGTTGGCACTGACAAGAACCCGGCTGACTGTGCCTCAAAGAGTGGATGAATTCTTGAAGAACAGAAGTTGGGTGTCAGGTCCAGAATTTCTTTGCAGTCCAATTGAGTGCTGGCCAAAGACTCCATTGAGTAATGCAGAAATCACTTTGGATGATCCGGAGATCAAAAGAGTTACAGTAAATTTCCTCGATGTGGAAGAGAATGTAACTTCATTCAAGAAACTGATCAATTACTTCTCATCGTGGATGAAGTTAAGCTATGGCATGGTTTCTTAAGCTCAAAGCCTTGCTTTGGAGTCTCTGTCAAAAGCAGAAGGAGCTGCATGCAGCCAACCAAGAAGCTAGCCTAGACAATGGTCAACTGATCCAAGGTCAGATGGAGAGTTTTAAGAAAAGCTTCAAGAACACACAAATTTCAGTGGAAGACCTTGATGAGGCAGAGCTTCACATAATCAGATTCTGTCAGAGGGAGACATTTTCTGAAGACATTTCAGCTCTTCTCAAGAGACAGAATGTGAAACGCTGCAGCCACTTGTACAAGCTGAACCCCATACTTCAAAACGGCCTGTTGCGAGTTGGTGGAAGGCTGAGTCGGGCGGCCATGCCAGAAAACGGCAAGCAGCCTGTCATCTTGTCAAGAGACTTTCACATTTCTGATCTCGTTCTCAAACAGATTCATGAAGACACTGGGCATGGAGGGTGCCATCATATGCTCTCTGAATTGCGTCAGAAGTTTTGGATCCCAAGTGCCAACACGGCTATCCGAAAAGTCGTTGGAAAGTGTGTGACATGTCGCCGCTTACATGGAAAAGTTGGAAAACAACCAATGGCTGATCTCCCACAGGAGCGAGGTTTGCCAGACGATCCACCCTTCACAAGAGTTGGTGTGGATTATTTCGGACCGTTTGAGGTGAGACGTGGAAGGAGCCTCATAAAGAGGTATGTTGTGATATTCACTTGCTTAGCCGTGTGCGCAGTGCATATTGAACTAGCTTCATCATTAGACACAGATTCGTGCATAAACGCACTCCGACGCTTCACAGCCCGGCGAGGGCAAGTTAAAGAGATTCGCTTGGATAATGGGACAACTTTTGTTGGAGCCAATCGTGAGCTAAAGGAGGCCATTGCTGACTGGAACTCCTCACAGTTTCAGCCTCTGTTCCACCTAGGGTTGCAAAGGGGCAGAAAATTTCCGGTAAATTCCCGGTAAATTTTGTTAAGTTAAGTTGTTAAGTTGGGGAATTTTGGAAATATTCCATATTGGAAGCTGGTGTGAAATGTCTCCACACATCAGATAGCGCACGTGGCATCTTTCTGTAAAATAAGACAAGAGCTTGTAAGAATACTAATGTAATGGCATGAACAGATATATACATAGTAAGGCTAGCTAAACATCTTGCAGGAGGCAGAGAAAAACAGCATCACATTTGAGGTAGCTAGCATCTATATAAGAGTGCCTCATAGATGGTAAATTAAGTTATGCTAGCTATGGCTTATTTAGCATCTAACTTATCAGCTCGCTATCTACTAGATCAGTGATTCTCAAAGTGTGGTACATGTACCACTAGTGGTACGCGGGGCTCCCTCTTGTGGTACGCCAAAGAATCACTGAAATAATGAAAAATACATTTAAAACATGAAATACAATCAAACATATTAGAATGGATGAAGATATATTATCAACCGATGGCAAGAAAATGAAAAGAGATACAAATAAAGTTAAGAATTTTAAAAATTTTGCAAGTGCTTCTGGGTAGCAGTAGGGCCTACGTAGCATTTGAAACTGCCGTTGACGTTGACATCAACCGTTATTCACGGTAGCTCTTACAGGCAAGAGGTGATGGCAAGAGGTGGAGGTTTTTAATAATGAAGAAGATGTCTAAACTACTGTCGTGGCTTCAGTCTGCGAAGGGAAGTGTGGACCAGGTGAGAGCGAAAACTGAAGAGGACGAGTGTGGGCGTGGTGCCAGGATTTCAATTTTGGATGGGCCAGAGTAATTTAGGATGGGCCACTATTTAATAGGAAAAATAATACTTACTAACAAACATAGAGTTGGAAATTATCCCTGCCTGACCTGTTTGTGTTTATATTGCCTTCTGCTGTAGAGGAGCTTTGACAGCGCGGTGCGCCGCTCTCTCTCCCGTTAAAAGTGAATGTCGCTCAGCCAGCAGACCTCTCTCTCTCTCGCTCCACTGTCTCTCTCTCATTACTACATGTGTTAAACCAAATGCACAAAAAGCCAAATCAAATCAGAAATGCGTAGACCACTTCTTTTTAACTCGCATACATATTTATTTTTAATAAAGTAGCCCAATGAAACCTCTCAACATTTTGTTAACATTAGGTTTAAAACACTACATAAACAGG
>OMKI01010630.1:0-10000 GCA_900302315.1 Phycis blennoides | reverse complement strand
CCGCCGTTCAACGCCTCACGGTTCAAGCTCACCTCGATGATCCCTTGGGTGGCGAACACGTTGGGCTTGATCTTGGCCAGCAGCATGAGGCTGAGGTACAGCGTGACGTCGGGCTTGGCGCGGTTCATCTTCAGCTGCCTCACCGCGCCACACAGCAGCCCCTCCAGGCGGTCGTCGTTGCCCTCCGACTCAGCGGCCTCGATGTCGTCCAGCAGGGCGGCCGGGGGCACTAGGTGGGGGGAGCGGGGATGTACGGGGGGGGGTGGGGGACACGTAGGTTAAGTAACCGTTCCAAGTAACCATCCTCTTTAAAAAAAAAACAACTAAAAACAAACCTACCCTCATGCTCTTGTGTGTTGAACGTCTTGGCACTTTATAATCGCTCTTTGTAACTTGGCACTTAGTCAGAGATGTTGTACACTAGCATTGGTTAATCTAGCAATTGCAATGCTTGAAACTTGTTCTGGTGACTTTCTTACTGTATTAGCAGCAATGAAATGTTTCACCTTCTTATGACAAATGTACTCTTTGTAAGTCGCTTTGGATAAAAGCGTCTGCTAATTGCCCTAAATGTAAATGTCAATGTAACTGTGAACGAGCCTTCGTTAACGCGCTAAGCGTTGTCCCATAGCGTTAGCATTGGGGTTAGGGTTAGGGGGTTATTAAATAATGTATACATTCACAATGTTGTTAACATGAACACTATTACCTTAGTTAATGTGAACACCATTCATGAAAATTAAAACCATTGGTAAATGATAACTTGTTAGTTGAGGCTTATTAACTAATAATGTATCTTGTTTAAATCACTTTGCATACCGTAAACACAGGTATTCTTATGGATTACATTTTCAGGGCTGATCATTGTTAGCTTTTCAGGGATCCTCAATATTGGAAACTTGGTGGTCCACTGTATATTGCTATAAACAATTAACTATATTTACAACAATCTCTTATTGTACTCATTTCCTAATCTCAGATTATATTTTGTCATCTCCATATCTTCTGCCTTCAGATACGGAGTACTGAATGAATGCGTCAAATACATGGTTATATAGCAGTAATGTTACGCCCCTTCACTGTCCCCAGTAAATAAACACAAAAAGCATATACCTTCAATGGGTATGACTGAGGGTTCCTTAATGGAGGGGGAGATGGCCCTCTTGTCGACGGCCGCGACCTCCGCCAGTCTTCCCAGGGCGCTGACCGGAGGCGTGGTGGAGAGTTTGGGCCGCTTGGTGAGGCCGGACAGTCCCGAGGAGGAGGGCAGTGCGGTGGACGTCTCTCGTTTGCGGTCAGAGGGGGGACCTGCGGACGCTGGCTTCAGAAGAACAGCGGGTGCCTTGGACTCTCCCCCGCCTTTGGAGCCGAGCGCAATGAAGTCTCCAGGGGGAGGGTGACCTGGGGTGGATGACAAAGAGACATAAGTTCGGACTTATCTGCACCACTTTGTCATCAGTAATAAACAAAATATGTCCTGAGTAAAAAGAGGTATGGCACTGTAGAGTATAGAGGTTGACATGGCGAGTTGTTGACAAACCTGATGGTTTGGCAGCGCTGGGGCGCCTGAGCGCTGCGGGCTTTGGTCGATTCATGGTCCAACGTTGTTGGGCGAGGCGACCTTCACCTCAGACCCACAGCAGGTTCCGTGACACTGTTTATCTTTTGGTTGGAGAAGTGCACGTTTCAGTGTACATGTATTAGCTATTCGCATGGGAAACTAAGGAAGCGCGTTGCTAACACTAGGCTTTAAGTTATTCGGCTTGTGATAATGTATAGCAGAACTGAGGTAAATGTAATATTGGCTCACCATAGACCACTAATGGATAAATACTAAATCCCGAAATTTGATTTAAAACATTATATTAACTAACTCGAAAAGAGAACAGAGAACAGCATATGCAAAGAAAGTAAGTAACAGTACAATTTGCCGGTACAATCTCTTATAATATTGATGAACATATCTAAGCAAGTAAAACAAAAAGCTGCTCACGTTTCGTTCCGTTTCATGAAATGTACTTCATTTAATGCTTTCGATCCACTCTTTGTGATTCAAAGTACAGCCATTGATGTATTAGAAGAACAGCACAAGATGTGTGTTAGCTAGCTCACTTCTTCTCCGGTTAAAGTGACAGATCATAAACCAACACAGTAGTTCATACTGCCACCTGTCGGAGATGAGCATAACAGCACCCGCTGTCTGCCCACTAGTTCAGCACATCATTCCAAACGATTACGTAATAGTGAAAGAGAGTATCACTAACACGAAAGGTTTTTATAAAATTATTTTTAAAAAAAACATGTCGCATGCAAGAAAAAATGCCAGTTTATGTATGTAAAATACTTCAACGCTTTTATTGAGTTCCGCATACCTTTCACCTGTATCCTATTTCTATGTTGTCAGGTGGACCCTCAGTAGTAGTAGTAGTAGTAGTAGTAGCATCATTGGCAATAGGATTTCAATGGTAGCTTATGTGAGCAAAGGTTTTTATAAACATACCGTTGACAATGCAACATCAACTCTACATAATCTAACTGTAAAACTAGATTTTTAAGAATTCCAATATTTCCCAACATTAAATGAAATTGTAGGAGTAACTCAAAAATTAAACGAAATCCGTATCAACGACACAGACCAACAAAAAGCATTGCAAAAGTGCCAGAACTGCGTTTCTACTGATTGAACACAGGGTGGCAGTAGTGAACAGCTCTAAAATGATCCACAGCTGCTGAGTAAACGCATAACAAAGATGAATGACGACATTTACCCCATGGCTAGATAAAGAACAACCTCATGAGAAATCATCCGCTGTCTGGGCCTCCACAGGCGGGCCTGCTGGGCTGTCTGCCTGTATGTGTGTGTGTGTGTATGTGTTAGTGTATGTATGTGTGTGTGTGTGTGTGTGTGTGTGTGTGTGTGTGTGTGTGTGTGTGTGTGTGTGTGTGTGTGTGTGTGTGTGTGTGTGTGTGTGTGTGTGTGTGTGTGTGTGTGTGTGTGCACGTGTGTGCACGTGTGTGCGTACGCTCATTTTGTCGCGCTCTCATTGTTGTGCTTCTCATTTGTACGAGGGTGAATGTGGGAAAATAACCGTGACGTGAAGTTATATTTCTGGTTTGTTTTACAAAAAGGAAGAAGGGAGACATAAACATTCTACTTATTTCCTCCCAGCAGTTATTTGTTATCATTGTTATGAATCATTTCTTCCTCTGATGGTGACAATATAACAACAAAGTGCCAGACTTTCCCTGAATTATGTCACGCTGCACGTTTCATCAGACTATTTCTATAAATAAACTGATTGCATGGTGCCCATTGAGACAACACACGACACTACCTGTGCCCGATGTGTGTGTGTTTTTTTTTTTTAAATACTGGGGGGCAAAAAGGTAAATGAGTCTAAAATTGTTTTCTATGAAGTAATGCATGGAGAATCTGGAAGAACAGTGCCACTGGCTGTTAGCTGATGCTGAGGGAGGAAATCTTCCATGGACAACAACAGCTGCCTCTGCCATTTCTGCGGAAAGCGTATTATAACAGTTTCCATGCGACGTCGACATGCCAATTCATTACGTCAAGCGCTTTTGAGTGAGAAAAAAAAAGACAACTTTTTGGTGGAGTCAGTCGGTGGAATGTTGAGTCAGTAATCCATATTTAATTCCTGTGTCATACAAAGTCCACACAAAATGTTAAAAAACATGTTTGTGCGTTTTTCCTCTTGAGCGTTGCTGTCAATGTTTTCCCTCTCTTAGAGTGCCAGAGAGGATGTGTCTGAAGTGAGTGGGTAGCTAAAACTGGAAATGATGAAAACACCATCGCTACCCACTGTCTATCACCTACGTTGAAAACAGGGCTGTGAATAGCATACTTCACTCTGTGGCTTCCTAATTCTTCTCCGTATTTGAGGAAGGAAGGAATCCTTTGAGCGGCAGGTGCCTCTTTGTGCGAGATCATATTTCTGAGCTCAGCAGCCTGAAACAGAGAGGTGAGATTAGTGACTCGGTTTCACTTCCTGTAATTCAAAACACACCGAGTGAGCGAACAGGCTCACTGGACTGTACCCGCGAGGACCCTCTCTATCGTTCTCTCTTTCTTTCTCTCTCTCTCTCTCTCTCTCTCTCTCTCTTTCTCTCAATCTCTCAATTGTTCTCTCCCTCATTGGACTCTATGTGCAAGGACCCCACAGTATTGAAATATCATGTCTTCTCTCCATTTTTATCTATCTGTGTATCTCTCCTCTCTCTATTTCTCTGACACTGCCAGCTCTCTCTCTCTCTCTGTCTCTCTCTCTCTCTCTCTCTCTCTCTCTCTTTGTCTCTCTCTCTCTGTCTCTGTCTCTCTCCTCTGTCTCTCTGACACTGCCAGCTCTCTCTCTCTCTCTGTCTCTCTCTCTCTCTCTCTCTCTCTCTCTCTCTTTGTCTCTCTCTCTCTGTCTCTGTCTCTTCCTCTGTCTCTCTCTCTCTCCCTCTCTCTCTCTCTGTGTCTGTGTTCTCTGTCTCTGTCTTTCTGTAAACATCTGTAAGTGTATTCCTCTAAATATCACAAAAACGACATAAATGGCCTGCGTTTGTCTTGCCCTTGTTTAGGCGCTGGGTCCACATGATCACATGACCACATAGATTTTCAGCTTTAATTTTTTCTGCTGGTGAATTCACATGAAAAGCTTCATAGAGTATTCAATCTCTATTTCAAGGCTAATGTGCGCAGGAAAGGACAGTAAACATGACTAGACTTACCGAAACAAGTACAGCAAGCATAGTTAAAATATTACTCATCACATGAAGTTTATAGCATGTTGCTTTCATCTCGAACCGTGCCACATTAACTTGAAAGGCTCTCGTACACCATCACCATTAAATTACTTCCACATGCAGCTTCAGGGGGAACTGTCCTTTGGTAGGATAATTTGCAGCAATACATTTCCTCGGTAACTTAAAACTCGAAACCTAACAGAGGAATATGACCTAAAAATATGATAATAAGTGGGAAACAAAAGTCTTGCCAACATTGAATAAGTGTGTTCATCGTGTATTCGTGTATATTTACTCGTGTATTCATCGCGTGTTCATGTTCAACCTTCGTTTTTAAAAACGGTTTGTGTTTTGCTCCTGATGAAAGTTCAAAGCAAGCAAACGTGAAGGAAAACATCCTATTGTATTGCTGCTTACAGTGCAGATTTGTGTCAATGCAAATACTTCAGAGCTATATGGCCTAAAGAACTGCAGCAAAGCCCTCTCTGTGGCCCAGTGCCATATATGACTTGATAATGCTTTATCACCAAAAATAGCATGAGGCTTCAATGCACATACATTCCTTTGGAATGGAATGTTACATTACTGAGTCAAAATGAGTTACAATGTTTTCTCGTGGTAAATGCAGCATTTTTTATTACGTTTACCCCGAGGAAACATCCCAACTCAATAATGCAATATTTAGCCATACTTGAATAACGGTTCGTATGAAAAAGGAAACAGTGTTTTAAATATATATGGGTTGAATATAATAAGCACAATCGTGCCATATGTAGATCAAAAGAATAATAATCAATTAAAAAAAAAGGAAAAAAAATTAAAGGCTTTAGTTGGATAGGTTTATGCAACTAAGCCTACCTTTTTTCCCAGTTGTGTCTGTAATCTATTTATGGCCTCCGTTACCCCCCCCCTCCTCCCTCCCTCCCTCCCTACTCCCCCTACTCCCCCACCTCCCTTACCCGTCTCACGTCAGCACAAAGTTATTTTCATGAATGGAGGGGCGGTCACGAGGAATGACGTGAGTGCTTGCGGAAGCAAAGCGTGGAATGTTGATACATTGTTGTTGTTTTGTAGTTAATTTAGTGCGGGATACTTCGCTGTTCGCCTGCTACTCGCGTTGCCAATTGTGCCAAGTTAACTTGGGGGAAAAGCGGCCGGAAACTTCACAGCACAGCAAGTTTTACGCACATTCCCCCCACCGCCACAGATCTCCGCGTTGAAGAGGTATGGTTGTGTTTTTTTTTTTTGCTTTGATTATTTTGACATTCTTTCGAAAATGTCCCACGTTCTCACGGTTTACAGTCGGGCGTGCAGCGGGAGCCCCGTGCGAACACATGTCCGCCGCGACGCCGAGACGCGATAGACTCGGGTTTTAATGCTTCGTGTTGATGTTGTGAGTTATGAGCTGATGTTGTTCACCGCGCGAACACTTGTTAGGTGTATCACCAGCGGCGCCGAAGAAGTCCAAAAACAACTCGACCACGTTAAATAAAATGCGAAACAAAAACACGCGAATCACACGCGAGTTTAGCGAGGCCCGCGATCGAAGTCTTGATGTGGTTTTTTTTCGTACGCGACAATTTACAAATGATTACAAAAAAAAAAAATGTGGAAAAAATTCCACAATATTCTATAACAGACGGCTAATTGTGTTCAATGGACCGTGTTACTCACACACAACAAGTAGGCTCAATTTAAAAGATGTTACTGTGAACATAAAGGTAAACAATGGACAGCCTACGGTGTTTTTATTGAATATAGTCCCACACCATGTTTTTTATTGAATATAGTCCCACACCATGTTTTTTATTGAATATAGTCCCACACCATGTTTTTAATTGAATATAGTCCCACACAATGTTTTTCTTGAATATAGTCCCACACAATGTTTTTTATTGAATATAGTCCCACACAACACTGACATGGGCAACCACACGTGGTCTGCATCGGAGAGTTCTGGGACAAAGGGCACGAGGCGCGGATCGACCACCAGGACTGAAAAGCGACTATAGAGCGAATTACGAAACGCCTGCCGCGCCTCCCCAGACTGTCGAATATAACACACAACTCCAAAACCATGTGTATGAAAAGAATAACAGGACCGCATTTCACACTCAGTGGTACAAACGCAACACAGACGTAGGCTCGTCCTGATGGGCACATATGCTTTTTAAACCACGAGAAGGATCAAAGCTCTTTCTCGAGATTCTTTTAGTAGGGTCTATATTGGCATACTGCGTAGTTGTTTTATTTTTTATTTTTTTATCCAAGGGCTTTGATGATTTAAATGTTGAAAGTTCATTATAGGCTACATGACGCGGGAGCATGCTTTCATTATTTCCTACTGTCACCAATTTGATGACTTGTTGATCCGCCGAGGGAGCAGCCCAGTGACTCACTGTGAACTCGGCGGTTAAGCAATGACAAGGCAATTGTACCACGCTGAATATAGGCCAATGTATGCTATAGCTTGTTGTAAATAAACATTAGAATTTTGTCCAGTCAGTTGTTGTTAAATTAAGAAACATAGGCTTTTTTGTTTTTCTTGGATGTATTCTCCGAAATTATTTTTAAGCTGTAGGTGTGCGTGCGTGATGTGCAAGTAAAAATAGCTGGGGTTGGTGATGACTCATCACAAACCACTTTCATTCACTTTCATTAGTTCTACTGGAAACCAATACGCGTTGACGACCAGCATCACAAGTTAATCAAAGGGGGGAGCGCAGGCGACGTCAAATCTGCTGACGTCAACTGTTGACGACCACGTGAGACAAACATATGCGCGTATAAAATAGCGCGCTATTCCACTCCTCGTGTTGAATTAGGGAGCATATAAAGCATGATGACGTCAATACGATTTACAGTTAAAGGTGTCTTCCAATAATACCAGGTTATGTATTAGTACCAAGCATCTGTATCTCCAATTGCTTGCTACCTTTTCATTTTTTTCCCCCCATGGAAAATATGTGTGAAGGAATCTGACGTGAGGATGTATGCAGTTAAAGGTTTTCCTAAGCTTACATCCACACCACGCTTTAATGACCCTCGTGGCAGTGGAACCGGGACAGGTATGTCCTTGTTTGCTGAATGCCTGACATTCCTACAAATTCCCCGTGTCCCCTCACATAGCCCCGTACACTGTTCAAACCTAGAAGCCTCCCTCTCCTCCCTTTCCTTCCACCACCACCCTGTACCATTATTCATGCCAGCCCCTATCCAAGGAACTCTGTATTTTCCTTCCTCCCTCTACGCGAAACAACAGGGTTTTCCAGGAAACGTCAGTTGAGAAAGGGTGTGATTCCCTGCCGCTCGCTGTCGCGTCTGCTACCCGTAAACAGGGTGACTCACTGCCCAGCTATGCTCGCCGCTTCCTTCGCTGTAATATTTCCCCCTGCTGGACGTGCTGCACTTGAGGAGAAGTACAGTCCAGCTGCCCCCCCCCCAAAACCAGCCGACGTAGGAGACTCTACCCTCTGAGAAAAGTATGAAACATGAAGGAGGGGGCAGTTTTCAGTTTTCCAGCGAAACCGGGGGAGTTTTCTCTTGTAAAGAGTGGGGGGCGGGGGGGGGTCTTCTACGTAAGCTCCCATGTGTGTTGTCAATGAGCCAAGCGGGACAGAACAACAACACGCGGGCGCAGGTTTCTGGAGACCCTGTGTGTGCGGTCGGGGGGGCCGGTCTTTGATTCACTGGCTGTTTATTTAAGGAGGCGACCACCCGGCCTGGAGATGTTACCGGCCACCACGCGTTGCACCCACCTTGACTCCGGCGCAGCAAAGTCCCAGACAGAGCAGAATCTCACCGGCAGCTCATATTTGTTGTCTTGAGAACCACCAAATGACATGTTTTGAATCTGCTTTATTCATCGGGTACGTTTTTTTGTTTGGAGAGCTTGATTCTTTGGCGCAAATTCCAGACAGACCAAAGTCCTCTCGTCTGGTGTCTTGGAAGAACAAGTGTTGCGTTTGAGTCCAACTGATTTATCTATTTGGCTTTTTCGAAAGCTCCTTTCATAATTCTGACCCCAATTAAGGAGTGCACTGCCTCTGGATGAAAGTCTTTGACTGGCTTGTGAGCGAGTTTAGATCCAGCCAGGGTGCCTCGTGTCTTTGATATGTGTTTGTTAAGAAAGAGTATAGTGCACATGCGAAACCCATAGAGTCTGTTTACCGTGGAGCACGTGATGCATGGCCAACATCAAACACCCGTAACCGTTCAAGTTAAATATACCTTGTGAAGATTACAATGGAAGTCACTGAGTGCCTCCTCAGACTTTCTTGTGATATAACATACTAACCTTGTTGTGTGTGTATGTGTGTGCGTGTGTGCGTGCATGTGTGCAACTTTGGTTCAGTTAAACGGTGTGGTTTTGATAACCACTCTCAGTTGCAGGGAGCAGCTGTTTCCGCGGAGGCTTGAGTTACTGTTTGTTTCTGTTTCGCTGCACGGCGAAGGGAGCGCTAACGAAGACAAACCACGACACACAGGCCATCAGATTCACCTTCGTCACTCTTGTCTGGGGGTGGGGGGGTGCGTGGGGGGGGGGGGTTGAGCACCCATTAAGTTGTTTACATGTGCCGACTACATTTGATTTGTTTGCGCAGGAGAGGGGCACGGGGCACTTCGGCATTCCAGACATATTTAAGGATCTCACTGCCGTGCTTCTCACGAGCGGAACTGTCTCTCCGGCGGGCCGGGCCTCTGGTTCTGGACTGCAGGACTGCAGGACCGTTGAGGGGTGCATTGAGACGGTACCGCACCGCTTTTACGGTGCGGGTGTCCGCTAGGCGAGTGCATGGATGGATTGGCGTTGAGTTGTTTCCACGCGTGTCGATGGATGGTCGCAGTGATTTAGTGGCAGATTACGCAAGGCTGTAGCACATCATCATCATCATCGTCATCATCATCATCACATATTTCGTATAACGAAAAAAAAAAGAGCATGGGATTCATAGGCCTGTAGAATAAGAGCAAGCCATGAGATAAGTGTATGGTGTCACTGCGCTACACACAGAGAGATACCGACGCGCACGTACAAATATATCTCAACGGAGCCCAGACGGTTGAACGCTGGGGGTGGGGGGTGGGGGGTGAGGGGTGGGTGGTGGTGGTGGTGGTAAGGGGGGACACTGTGGCTTGCTGTTGGGGGTTTCTGTGATCATTTCTAAGGAATAGACCACAGGGGGGGACGCCTTGTGATGCAACACCCGTTGCTGTGGAGCATTTGGGGGGGGGGGGGGGGGCTGGGGGG
>OMKI01010628.1:0-11064 GCA_900302315.1 Phycis blennoides | reverse complement strand
TCCAAACGGGGGTGAAGTTAGAAGCGACCAAGCACTTCCACGTTTTCCCTATTTAAACACGGTTACGTGAGTAGTTACACGACCAAAGTATGGTTACACAAAATGAAACATGCCAATTTTCTAAGCGGATAAAAAGGATAACTATAATGTATGGCGGAATAACACCTGGGAGCACTTCGACGTCGGCGCAGTAATCCCCTGTTACTTCCGTCAATAGAACTAACGTGACCTGCACGCCGTTGCCTGCACTACCTGTAGTCGTTGGTTCTTACTTTGGTCGTGTAACTACTCACGTAACCGTATTTAAATACGGAAAACGTGGAAGTGCTTGGTCGCTTCTAACTTCACCCCCCTTTGGATCCTAAGAAATATAATGGGCCAAGCTATGCTACCAAAGTAGCGCTGCGCGCCAGAGCGATTGCGTGCACGCACGAAGGCGAGAGAGGTGTTTATCAACTGGTCTAAGATCATGAAGGAACATAGTTCAGTAGGGAAAAACGGTGGCGTTTTCCTTTAACGCACATGAAAACATGCATTTTGGTGAGAAATTAAGAAAGCTGTTTAGGTTCCGTGGTTGAACTCCATAGGAATACGTTGGAAACACTGGCAACACTGACAATGAAAGCTCATTATGTTTTGAATTCCTTACGTTTATTTAATTTTCATGAAATTAGGAGATTATTTAGCAAATCTTGGAGATGAAGACATGAAGACATTTTAGTTTTCTTTTTGTGCCTCAGATCAACATGATGCTAGCCAACTTATACAGAAAGGCTGGCCAAGAGCGATCTGCTGTGTCAAGCTACAAGGAGGTGCTGAGACAGTGCCCCCTGGCCCTAGATGCCATTATAGGTATGGGTCATCATCACACCAAACTATTTATGCATTCATTGTCAAGTCCTGGATAGGCGTGTGTTGTGCTCTGCACCGCCCAGCCTGTGTGTGGCCTGCCCACTGCCAGTGAAGTCAGCCTGTCCTCTTTCTAACCTGGTACCCCAGGCCTGCTGTCTCTCTCGGTGAAGGGAGCAGAGGTGGCGTCGATGACCATGGACGTGATCCAGAGCATCCCCAACCTGGACTGGCTCTCTGTCTGGATCAAAGCATATGCCTTCATACATGCCGGGGATAATCAAAGGGCCATCAACACCATTTGGTGAGCAGAGCCACCTTCGACCTTATTCACCTTGCACCTTTCTAACGTATGGGTGGGTAGTTTGGTGGGTAAACCACACATTTTGGAAACCATGACAACTTAATATATTATGTTTAGTAATGCATTCCATTTCCCAACCCAGGAAGCATTTAGAATGCAATTCCATTCAGGTTTCATGGTTTCCTCCAAAGATTCTAGAAGGTTTTCCCCATCCAACTAACCTACTGTATATGGTTAGTTGGATGGGGCACCTAGCACTGCTAGGTGAATAAGGCATCTGGTCTGGTGGAACCCCCTAAAACCCTATGCCCTTAAATAGGCAATGGCAACACACAATTAAAACAGTGAAACTATTCATGTAATGGCTTTTTATGTCCGCCGTGTGTCTCAGCTCTCTGGAGAAGAAGTCTCTTTTGCGGGACAACGTGGACCTGCTTGTGAGCCTGGCTGATGTCTACTTCAGGGCAGGTGACACAAAGAACTCCATCCTGAAGTTTGAACAAGCCCAGATGTTGGACCCTTACCTGATCAAAGGTGCAGTAATCTCCCAAAATGTTAAAATGCCACTGAGTTATGATTGTAATTGTACTATGAAATATCAGTTGTTCGGTCTTCTCTGGATTTCAGTGAGCCACACACAAATAGGTTGGAAGCAGATCTTTGCATATAGCAGACTTTTCACGTATGGAAAAGACAGACAAAAATATACAAAACATCTTGATGCTATTCTCAGTACACATGGGATTTGGTACTTGTAGAACATAATACTTTTACTTTACTATTTATAGTCATTTCGCAGACTTGTTTTACCTGTAGTGAGTCCCGATACAAGACATGACAGAACACGTAGGCATCTTGCTCAAGGATGCTGACTGGTAGGTCGCAGACAAAGGGGATTGAACCCAGAACCCATTTACCTTGCAGTGGAACACTTTACGATGCTACTACTACACTACCCTATCCTGTTATATCCTACTTGCAGAATCAATACATTTACTTGTGGTTAATTGTGCTGCCAGGCATGGACGTGTATGGCTACCTGATGGCCAGAGAGGGACACCTAGAGGACGTGGAGGTCCTGGGAGGAAGACTCTTCAACATCTCAGACCAGCACGCCGAGCCATGGGTCATCTCCGGGTGAGTCAACCAGCCCACCAATGGGAAGTGGTTCATTCGTGCGTGATGGTGAAAGGGCCGGTCAGCCACACGGTGTGGTTGTTTCCCAGTGTTTAATCGGCAGCATTTCTGCAGTAGCTCTGTAGATGTGGGGCGTCCTTAAGAGTGTTTGCTCCCGCATAGGTTATGATTGATCTTCTTCATGTGTTATTTTCCTGCGTCAGCTGTCACAGCTTTTACAGTAAGCGTTACTCCCGTGCGCTGTACCTCGGGGCGAAGGCCATCCAGCTGAACAGTAACAGCGTGCAGGCGCTCCTCCTGAAGGGGGCGGCGCTGAGGAACATGGGCCGAGTCCAGGAGGCCATCATCCATTTCAGAGAGGCCATGAGGCTGGCGCCCTGCCGCTTGGACTGCTATGAAGGTAAGCCTTCCCTCTTCACCCCCTTATTTTGAACTGAAATGTCTCTTGTTTCACTGGCTTTAAAGACGACGAAAAAAGGCTTTCTAAGCACATTGTACTTTACCTAAATGATGTGTTTACAAGTAAAGGAGGAGTGGAGGAATTGTTATTTGAATCTTCAGGCTTTTATTAGGAACTCAGTGGTAGAGGTTGTTTATCAGATCTTGGTGTAAAATAACAAACGTAAGGTCCGTCTCTTCCTTGTTCCACAGGTCTGATCGACTGTTACTTGGCATCCAATGGTATCCGAGAGGCCATGGGGATGGCCAACAACATTTACAAAACCCTAGGGCCCAACGCACAAACTCTGACCATCCTGGCCACGGTTTGCCTGGAGGACCCCGTCACCCAGGAGAAGGCGAAGGCGCTGCTAGACAAAGCACTTGCCCAGAGGCCCGACTACACCAAGGCCGTGGTCAAGAAAGCCGAACTACTGAGTATGCAGTACTGTCATCGCCAATGACGACAGCAGACATGAAATTGAAATAAGATGCCCTGCTCTATTTTTCGACAGTTGAAAATTTCATATTTTTTCCCTGTTAAAGGCCGAGAGCAGAAATATGAAGAAGGGATTGCTCTCCTTCGCAACGCCCTGGCCAATCAGAGTGACTGTGTCCTGCACAGAATGCTGGGTGATTTCCTGGTGGCGGTCAATGATTACCAAGAAGCCATGGACCAGTACAGCATAGCCCTTAGGTGAGAGTGCACCTGGTTCCATTTTTTGTGTTTTTAGAAGACTTTAAAAGCTTACCAGGTACTTGAGAAGCATGCTTTCTGGGGACATGAATGCTAATCTCATCGGCAATTCTAGTTATAGGATGTTGGCCGGTGCAAGTAGGCCAACGGGATTCATAACACGATGAACAGCCAACAACCAGTGAATGCACAGCTACACGTTGTTTCCCTGACTTTTCTATGTCTTTCTGCCCTCTGTGAACAGCCTGGATCCCAACGACCAGAAGTCTCTGGAGGGCATGCAGAAGATGGAGAAGGAGGAGAGCCCTACGGATGCCACCGTAGAGCTGGACGGAGACGACATGGAGGGCAGCGGCGAGGAGGGAGACCTGGAGGGCAGCGACAGTGAGGCGGCCCAGTGGGCCGACCAGGAGCAGTGGTTTGGCATGCAGTGACACCTCCCCCCCCCAAACCACCACCCCTAAACCCCGGCTGCAAGGCGTCTTCTGAGTCATGGCTCATTGCTGCGTGCCGCGCTGCAGAATGTAGTGCAGAAAGGTGGAACGGCTGCAGCCAATGGCTGTGCACCGTCACCACGTTGTCCCCGCCCCTTCTCAAGGATGTCATGCAGAATGTAACTGAACATGTGGGGATGAAAAGTGCCAGGATATGAATTTCTGTCTCGTAGTCTTTTCTTTTTTTTTTTCTCAGCTACAGGGTTCAAAGAAAGAACCAGAAAGCCCGCTGAAGGTTAAAGTACCAGAGTCTTGACTCATTCTTGATTTAACACTTGGGAAGTCATACTTTGGTGCTCTTCAGTTCAAACTGTTCTTTTGATCCTGTTGCCTCAGAACTGTATTGGTTTCATGTGGTATTGAATAATACAACATTGTGTGAGATTCTCCTAAGTTTGCCTTTGTAAATAAAATAGCATTTTGTTTGACATTAACATTTTCAAATATTCTGTCACTCTCAACAAGTGTAATGTTAAGTGTTTTTGTACATATTTTTTAATTATACAGGTATAATAAATGCTTTACTGTCCTCGGCTTTATGTGACCCATAGTTCATTAAGACAAAGCTTCCATTTGTTATATTTTCAATTAAACCATTAATCAATTGTTTATAAAATGCTGCAAATGCCTATCACAAGTTGAGTCGGGAGTAATTCATGTCTTAAATTTTGGCTGCATCCCAGCAGCCAACAAAAACTTAACTATTCATTTTATATTGACCAGTAATAGCAATTAAATTAAATACAGAAATCAGTGTTTTGCATATGTTTTGCATACGTTTTGACAATCACAAAATGGATTTACTGACCAATATTTTCATGATTACAAACGACTATAGTTTCATATGATCATAGATCTTGCCATTCTCTGCGAGTGTACACCTGTAGATGCAGACATTTGATCTTGATGATTAAACAGGTGGTTAAAAAAAACCCTGATCAAATGACTCCCATTTCTCAATACATCCTGACAGTTTCAGCGATTAAATGCTGACCTTTAAAGAGGGAAGAAAAACACCACGTCCTGTATACATTTTATTTACCTGAAACCACAGTTCATGTGATACACTGTACAATTTCCATTTCTGATATCACAGCACAGCAGTTTGGCCAAGATGGCAATAGAATGCCTTCCTTTGTCTTGTTCAAATGTATACACCACTGCACCCTTTGGAAGCTTTTCAAATAGCACAAATCTACCTCAGACATGTAGCACATCTCAGTGGAAAGCACCAAGTCTCTCTACGGTTATATTAAATTAGGACCCATGTTAAGTATTTCCTTAGGAAAGATGACTGTTGTCATGTTTAGCCTCAACATTTGTACTACGTGAACAAAGTCTTTTTTCAATTTGCCTACATTATACATATAATTCGGCTAATACAGAGAGCTGGTCAAATGAATGGCTAATGTTTGAGGACATGCATCACAGAATGTTGTACAGTGCACATGGTATCAACAACTCACAAGGATGGCATGAGAACAGTCCTCTAGATTGAAAAGGTCTAAAAGGCTTTTCATGCATTACAAAGAAAAGACTTGGGACATGAGTTCAACCGGTTCAAATCAAAACATTATTGTAGGTTTTATTTAAAAATAAAAAAAATAAAAAAAAATGAGCCATTTGTAAAATTTTCTTAATAGACATGCAGGTCTCGGAAGATGTTCTGTTCCTCAAAACACACATGCACGGCACAAGAAAAGAAAATAAGAAACGGACCCTTTCAGGTCCTGGAAGGAACATAAGATGAGAGGAGGGCTTACTCGGCCTTAGCTGCAGGGGGAAAAAAAGAGAGGGAGAACCAAATCAATATAACAGGTATAAGGAACCACAGGCCATAGGGTCTGACCAGCACATTCGTTTAAATGGACGTTCTCTTCTTTTCATATGGCAGATTAAACAAACGTGGTAAAAGCCGTACCGTTAGCAAGCGGGGAAAAAAAAATTGAGCTTAGAAAAAAAAAACTAATGTGGCACTTAAATGTCAGTGTTTGCCAGTTATCCAGTCAGTCATTCGTTTCTTTACAATCAAAAACATACCTGGCAAGGGATAACCCAGTGCCAGGACGTACAGTGGAACAAGGCCTCTGGTTATAGCCTGGCACTTGGTGACATTGAAGGCATTGAAGGCAATGTAAATTAAATCAAGAACCAAAATATATATAACGGACGATGACTCCAAACGAGCTTCCCTCCGGTCTAGACGGAGACGCTCTAGGTGAAAAGCGGCGCCTTGGGGAGCAGAGCTTGGTTAAGACCGGGAGCATGCAGGCGGAGGTTACTCACTCGGTTCCACAACGGCGCGGAAGGCGTTGGGACAAACAACAGCTTTAGGCAAATTGAAGACGGGAGAAAACTGGCCAGGTTATCATTGGAGTGATCATGCAAGAAACCTACCGACAGGTCCCTCGCGGGACACGAGGAGCATTTTGAAAACCAAATATATATATTTATATATACATACAGAGACTACTTTGTGTGCTATATACAGATATACAACCGGTCCAGAGTAGTGTGTGACCAAGGGTGCGTCAACTAGTCGCCGCTAAATGGATACAACAGAGTCTACACAACACACCTGCCCCGCACCCACCCACCCCCCCCACCCCCATTTCAGTTTGTGCTCAAATGCTAAGACCCTCTGCATCTCGATGTCCATCTCCCCTTCACATATTCAAGTACAGTGTGTGCACATTAGATATAAATTATAAAAGATTAAAGTCTGATTTCAATCAGACCGAAAGACGGATTTTTTTTTAAAGTGAAACTATATATTTAGAAAATAAAAAGCCAGAGTGTGTTTCAAGTAAACAAGTTGTAAACACGCTCGTCTAGAGATCAGAAAAAACACTTATTAGGAAATCAAACCAACGGTAACATTTACATCTTCTAAAACTTGTCTTAAATGAACAGAGATTTTAACATAAAAAAAAATAAACAAAAATAAATTGTGCGAGTGTCTTCGGGCTGTGTGTCAAATTTACAAATGCAAAATCGGCGCATACCTCAACAATCGATATGACAGGACATGACAGGGTTGAAAAAAAAACAAAACAAACAACGATGCTTCCGGTCATATCGACAGCATTGAGGTAGCTGTGCTCTGCCCAAAGCAGAAAACAATGACGACCACGATTCGGAGAGCTAGAACCAATGAGGGATAGTGGTGTTGATGCCGAGGGAGAGATATTCATTCATATTTATGTAGAGTTTAGCCTCCCTCCACATCTTTGACTAAATTTCAGTCCATCAACCATTTTAACTTTATTGTCTAAAAAGGATCACGCTCACGCAAGCCACATTTCATGTACCCTCAAAGCCCTTCCCGAAAATTACAAAAACTGGAATCATAAAATAGTGTAAATTCTCTGTACAGATCATGACCGCGGGCTCTCTGTGCTTCTTCAACAAAAGGCGACAACCAAGAAAGGCTTCATGTGACTAATGATAGACCGTGGGCAATAAAACATGACTGTGTTAAATAAAATAAAAAAAGATGAATAAAAAAAATAACATGGAATGTGAAAATGTCCTTGATAAAAAAAACAAACCAAAAACAAACCACACAGGACTCAGGACCTGAAACTCAAGTTGACGCAGTTGTTGTTCCAAGTTAATGAAATGGTGGGGTTAAGTGTGTGTGTGTGTGTGTGTGTGTGTGTGTGTGTGTGTGTGTGTGTGTGTGTGTGTGTGTGTGTGTGTGTGTGTGTGTTAATGTCCACGTCACACAGGTGCACGGGGCGTGGGGGCCAGAGAGGGTGGTGAGGAGGGGTAGTGTATCGACAGGGGAGTCAGTCAGGGCCAAAACATGGCGGAGGCATTAGTGTCGATGCTGTAAATCCACACCACCAGGGGGAGGCAGAGGGCCACGAAGGGCCAGGAGATGCCCTGCACGCATGCAGACAGGGAGCAGCCCTTGGCCGCGGGCTCGTCCGGCTGTTTACCGGATTCCAGGTAGTTCCTGGCCATGAACTTGAGGACCTCGTCCAGCAGGATGACGGGCAGGGAGATCTTCAGCACCATCACCCACTGGGTGCCGTCCAGAGGCGTGATCTGGAAGATGACCTGCAGGGGGTGGGCATACAGTAGAAAGGTGTTAGGACATTGGAGTAGTCTCCCCCCCCCAGGCAGAAACGCTAGAGGAAGGTGCTGGGATCCATCGGGATGAAGTACTGCGATTATAGCATACATCCACGATTGACACCGTACGCAGACACAAACGTCAGTGGATACAGTCATTTCTATGAAACAGCCTACTCTATTTTCAAAATGAAAAATGTTCTTTTGGTGGACAGCTTGCATTTCGCCCATCCAATCTGTGATTTGCTGGCTGGGAAGAAACAATGACGACAGCAACACCTTTCTGAAAAGTGTCTCATCCAGGCATCCCCCATGCGACCGCATGCCCTCTCCACTCATTGGAAAGTGAAGAATAAGGCGCAGGCGCTGGTGTGGACACGGGGTCCCACCGAGAGCGCCGTCGCTTGCTGAACACTGACGAGATTTCGCAGCAGACTTACAGGCAGAGGCTCCACGTAGAGGATGAGGAAGTGCAGGGACATGGAGAGGCAGATGGCCCCCAGCAGCCACACGTTCTCCCAGGGAGGCATGCGGAGCAGGGACTGGTTCTCAGACAGACTGCAGGGGGAAAAAACAAAAGCAAGTCAAACACATGTGGCAGTGATCTGGCAGTTTGTCTCCAAGGGCCGACGACACCTTGGGGATTCAGCGGCTCTCGTCCCGCTTGCATAATCTCGCATTACCAGGCCTCCATTAGGCAAGCTTGTTCAGAGAGTGTTCAGGGAAAACTTGTCGGAACACTTTCCTGACGAAGCCAGTTCTTTAACAAAAGACAGTACTCACGAGTGTTGCATCACTGGTTGCAAGCAAGGCTACAGTCGCTCCTTTCCTAACCAATTTCTGCAGCTGGGTTCTTCATGGGCCTGATGGCCGCCTAGCTGAACAATGTTACGTTCAGACACAGCACCGCCGCTCACCTGTTCAGGGCGTTGCACATCTCGATGGTGACCAGCACGGACAGGGCCATGGTCATGGGGTAAGGGGACTCAAACACCTGGCAGTCCAGGCCGTCGAAGTCAGGGTTGTCTGACGAGCACTGGAGGAAGTGGCTCTGGGACAGAGAGGAGTGTGGTGGAGGGGAGATCAGACAAGGTCAGGAACGATTAACATTTAACAATCATTCATTCATTCATAAATGGGAGCGTTGACCAGCAGGAATAAAGACGGAGCTCTGACTCACCAGCTGGTACAGTGTGACCTGGGGTCCATCATCAGCGACTGTAAACCACCAGGCAGCTGCTCCCACCGTGGCAGCTCCCACATAACCTGCAGCAAACAGCAGCCAGTAAAAACCATACATTCACATTTACATTTAGGGCATTTAGCAGACGCTTTTTTATCCAAAGCGACTTACAAAGAGTACATTTGTCATAAGAAGGTGAAACATTTCATTGCTGCTAATACAGTAAGAAAGTCACCAGTTTAAAGCATTTCAATTGCTAGATTAACCATTGCTAGTATATAACATCTCTGACTAAGTGCCAAGTTACAAAGAGTGATCAAAGTGCCAGCTTACAAAGAGAAATTAAAGTGCCAAGATGTACAACAAATAAGAGCATGAGGGTAGGGTTATGCAGGGTTCAGATGAATTCTGAACAAGTGGCCATACAACCACAGCATTCAGTAAAAACCATACAACGACAGCAGCCAGTAAGAACCAAAGAACCACAGCTGCCAGTAAGAGCCATACAACCACGGCAGCCAGTACACACAACAATAAAGTTCCATATTTAGTTCCGTCTGCCCCATTGGCGAAAACAAACATAAAAAGTGGATAGCGAACCAGACCTCCAATAGCCATGTATCTGAAGAAGAGCCAGCCGGAGATGAGGGGCTCCTTGGCGTTGCGTGGGGGCCGGTCCATGATGTCCAGGTCCGGGGGGTTGAAGCCCAGGGCGGTGGCAGGCAGGCCGTCCGTCACCAGGTTGACCCACAGCAGCTGGACGGGGATCAGGGCCTCTGGGAAGCCCAGCGCAGCGGTCAGGAAGATGCTGTGTGGCGAGAGGGCAAGGCTTCATGTCAGCGGCCGGAAAGCTCTCTCTGAATGCTCCGGCGTGGTGCCAGGCGTTTGATTCGACAGTATTCAATCCCCCCGAGCTCAACGACATAAATGGATTCAGGATGTCTCAGTAAACACGGAAGCTGCCGGTTTCAAAAAACAAGGACACTCCCTCGATCCCAAATGTTTTCATTTTCGGGAAATAATATGGATTTCCGTTTCAAAAACGGAATATTAAGCAGAACTCCTCACATTTTACTATAACAGCCTTCACACGAAGACCTATTCGTTACTACAGATAATGATGATGATGATGATGATGATGATGAAATATTCACTGGTCTTCATCCCTCCCCTCACCGCCCCAGGCCGCTCACCAGACCACCTCGCCCACGTTGGAGGAGATGAGGTATCTGATGAACTGCTTCATGTTGTTGTAGATGGCGCGGCCCTCCTCCACCGCCGCCACGATGGAGGAGAAGTTGTCGTCGGCCAGCACCATCTCCGAGGCAGACTTGGCCACGGCGGTGCCGGAGCCCATGGCGATGCCGATCTCAGCCTTCTTCAGGGCCGGGGCGTCATTCACGCCGTCACCGGTCTGCGGGGAAACCCACCAGATGTTAGTCGTCTGTATTCCTTAAACGTTGTACTCCTCAATAGACAGCTGAAATGTATCGTTCTTCTTCTTGTATGGTGTGCACGTGACGCAGGACTCCCGTTATTTATTAAAAAATTACTTCAATGACTATAATTAGTATCATTTTGTATTTGACTTTTAGCTCATTGTACATGTCTGTAGGTTCGTAGACGTGTTGTGTTTGTATACTAGAAATGGTTAACCTAGCCATTGAAATGCTTGAAACTTGTTCTGGTGACTTTCTTACTGTATTAGCAGCAATCAAATGTTTCACCTTCTTATGACAAAATGTACTCTTTGTAAGTCGCTTTGGGATAAAAGCGTCTGCTAAATGCCCTAAATGTAAATGTATATGTGTTTGTCTGAGGTTGCTTTGTGGAAAAAAAAATTCCCCATCATAGTCACCATGGCGGTGATCTCGTCGAAGCC
>OMKI01010617.1:5088-16867 GCA_900302315.1 Phycis blennoides | reverse complement strand
TTGCACTAACTTTTATAGGACTTATGCTGCTACTCCTACTTCATACAATAGTAGATTCCGACATTGCATATTTATTTTTATTGTCTCTTTTTATCTTTTTTATCTTATCTGTTTGAAAGTGTATGTTTACTTTTAGTATTAGGAATGTCTTGTCTCGTCTGTTGCGCCTGTGCACTTAATCTGTTTCACCGTGGGAGAGTGAGAAACGTCCTCTCGATTCCTTTGCATGTCTTGACATGTGAAGGAATTGACATTAAAGCTTTGACATTGTGCACATAAAGCAGTGCGCAGTGAAGCAGTAATCAGTACAAGGCAGAAGGCCTGTGGGACACTTCATGTCCTAAAGTGTCTGGCGGCAGCTGCTCCGGCATGGCCCCCAGCTGCCCCCTCGCTGGGAGGCCACCTGGCCGCGTGGTCCTCCAGGGGTTGTGTGCCCTGCTCAGAACATGGCCCGTTAGCCCGGCCTACGCCCTCAACAACAACGTCTCGCGCTTAGGAATGGACACTTCAAGTTTGTTGTGTTCTAGCCTCAACGGCCTTTTACAGTGTTTCATGGTTCTCCGACCTCCAGGTGGTCCCGTGGCTGCGGGGGGCGGGCCGGCGCCGGCGGGTCCGGTCCACCAGGACCGGGCCTATGAATTTGTGGAGTGCCCCATGAAGGCTGCAGCATCTGGAGGACAGAACGTCATCGACCCCACAAATATGGTACTGGTCCCCGGAGATGTGCTCATGTGCTAGATAAAGTGCACATTTCGTGCTTCATAGTCTTCTTTATTTCCCACTGTCTACTCGTGGTACACTATTTCTTATGTCATGTGCATTGCAAGCCTTTGCAGGGAATGCAAACATGTATGCAAATATTTACATTAACATTTGCATTTAGCAGACACTTTTGTCCAAAGCGACTTACAATAAGTACATTTGTCAGAAGAAGGTGAAACATTTCATTTCTGTTAATACAGTAAGCAAGTCACCAGAACAAGTTTCAAGCATTCAAATTGCTAGGTTAACCATTGCTAGTATACAACATCTCTGGCCTATGATGCTAAGTGCCAAGTTACAAAGAGCAATTATAAAGTGCCAAGACGTACAACATACATACAAGGGTTTTTTTTTTTTAAGGATGGATGTTCTGCAGGGTTCAGAACAACAATATACACATAAGATGATTTTGTGATGGCTGTGCTAAACTGCATCTTTCCATCTAGATGCCTCCTCCGAACCAGACCCCCGCCCCAGACCAGCCATTCCCTCTGCCGCTCAACAGAAAGGAGTCCAACATCCCCCGACATGGTTCTGACAAGAAATGGGTCTATCCCTCAGAGCAGATGTTCTGGAATGCCATGCTGCGCAAAGGGTGGGAAATACTTCTTCTTCTTCTGCTAATGTTGACGTTAACCCTATGTTATGTTCTATGTAATGTTATTTGTATCACCTTGTAATGTAGAGGCTGCTAAGCTCAAAGCTGTCTGTTTAGAAAACACTGACATGAAGATGTCATCCTTGGTACGGGTCCATCTCCTTTGTCTCTCCTCTGACCTCGGATCCTCTCCCACACTGTAGGTGGCGCTGGCGCGAGGAGTCCCTGGACCCTCAGGACATGACCAATATCATTAAGATCCACAATGAGAACAACGAGCAGGCTTGGCAGGAGATCCTCAAGTGGGAGGCCCTACATGCACAGTGAGTCCACAGGTGTCCACCGGGTTTACGTTGGCACGTCCTCCAGAGACATCACTGATGGGGACTTCTTCTCCTTCCTCTTCTTCTTCTTCCAGGGAGTGCCCGTGTGGCCCCTCCCTCAAACGGTTTGGAGGGAAAGCCAAAGAATATTCTCCAAGGGCTCGCATGCGACACTGGATGGGGTCAGTATTGTCTTGTAGGCAGTGCAGCCTTCAACCACCTATCCACCACCTAACCACCATCTATCATCTATCAAGTCGATACTCCAAGAGCTCCGTTGACGTCTCATTGTGACCGCTGATATTCCGTGTCTTCTGGTAACATGTCTTCCGGTGTCTTCTCCCATCAGGTATGAGCTTCCATTCGACCGTCATGACTGGATTGTGGACCGCTGTGGTCGAGAGGTTCGTTATGTCATCGACTACTATGACGGAGAGATCAACAAGGAGACCTACCAGTTCTCCATTCTGGACGTGCGTCCCGCAATTGACTCGCTGGACGCCGTCTGGGACCGCGTGAGGGTGGCGTGGTGGCGCTGGTCCTCCTAAGACCTCCGAACCCCTTCCCTGGACACGGTCAGGGTGGGCGTCTCCATCCGACCTGGTGATCCAGCGCTTGAGGATATCGTCATGAGGCCATGTTTAGACTACTTCAGCTCACTGCAAGAGGACGACTCATCATTCATCCTTCTCATTGACAGCCAGCCGCTGCCCACCTGAACCAAGGTGAAGCGGTTTACAGGACCCAGGTTCCTGGGCTGCGCTCCAGTGCTTCGTTTCCTCCTTCTACTGTCAGGACAATCAAACGCTGAGATGAAGCCGCAGCAACTCAGCCATTTGGCTGCATGTGAGCTGCAGCAGTGGCCTCCTGCTGGGTTCCTTCATACTGTTTGGTAGTTCTGACTGTCTTCTGGTAGACTGAGGGCTGTCTTCTGGTAGACCGAATGAGGACCAATCTAACTAGACAACACTGTACAGGGTGACCATCTCAGTAGTACCAAGGGTTGTTCGAGAGGATTGTCATTACCTGGGGGCAGTGTGGTTTATGTAGGGTTCTGCTGGGTTCTGCGGTTGTTGGAATCTAATTGCAGCTGATTGGTTGGTTTTCATATCCATGATGGAATTGAGAAGTGTTATGAGGTGGTATTTAATATCCAGCTCCATATATTGAAACACGTTTCAGGAAAATATACTATATAAAAACATACTTTCTTTCTCATGAAATCAAAACTTGTTTCAATATATTTAGTTGTAATTTGACAGCCTTAATTGTCTGTAAGACCGAATAGCTTGGATATTTATTCAATAGCTCATAAAGAGATTCAAACACCGATTTCCTGATACCATATGTGCTAAAACATGTATTTGGTTTTGGACTATGTTCTTCTGAATGATTGTAAATATCTCTAAAAGACGTTGTCTTGTTTTGTGCACTGCAGTAAGCTGTGATGTCTCCCAAAGTGAACGATACTCCCAAAGTGAACGATGCTTAGTACTACAATTCCATACTTCAATGGAATTGCTGACCAATAAAAGTGTATCATTGACTGTACAGTTACTGTTTGTGTAATAGCCAATGGGCTGAAGATGCTCTAAAGGTTCTGACAGTGTGACTGCTCTATTTTACATATACAATTGCATTTCATCAAATCGTAATCAAATTAAAGAAAGCTGCATATTCATTTTGGAGTTTAAAGGTGCAATATGTAACGCATGAAACGTGATATGCCGTGATATGTCATCAGAGTTTAAGGAAAAACATCCGGTCAGAACATTTTAGTTCTGGCCAGCGTGCTACGAGTCACTGTGCTCTTGAGCCCCCGCGTTGCCAGATATGAAACGAACTGGATCAACAGATTGTGTGAGATTCTACCTGACCGTAAAGTCTGTAGAAGGCATATTCTCAAATGCTGCAGCACAGACACGTTCACTGCAGGCCTACTGAGGGCCTCGAGGGCCTACTGGGCCTGGAGGGTCTACTGAGGGCTGCATGTGGATGTGACCTCTTGCAAGGTGACCGTGAAGGTCACCCCATCCATTGTCACTCCATCCCCACCAGGACTGGATTAGGTTCCTGACTTGACAGTACATGACATAAGTGAAGTTATGTTTAGATAGTTTATATAATGTGTGTGTGTGTGTGTGTGTGTGTGTGTGTATACTAGAAATAAATGTATAAAAATGTAAAAATACAAATAAGATGCATTTGGTTTCTCTATACATCTTATATAACTTATAACTTAATTACCTAATTATTCAAAAGTTGTATATCTGCCCCATCTTGCCTTTATATTTCTAATTACAAATGGTAATAAAAACTATCTACTCTGCCGCAGTGTTCAGATGGAACAGTAGATGGAGCCATACCACTGCAAATGGTTACTGAGCACTAAAACTACCACCGCGAGTAGAATCTCTGTCTGAACATCTAATCTAAACATACAACATACAACAACATTCAATGCTTATGAAGTTATTTTTTGAATGATTGTTTTGAGCACGGATTACAGCACTGGGCTTCCCCATTAAACATGATCTCATCTTGATCACGTAGTGACTTAACAATTTCTTACCGGCAGCAAAGTCAGTAGACTGAAATGATTGAAGGTGAACAAAAAGTTTTGATTGAGACCCCGAGCAGCAGAAATCCTTTACTACATTCAAGCCTTGGCTAAAGAAGTGAAATATGGACGTTTTTTGGCCTCTTGCAATCCTCAATTCACTTTGAATTATTTAGATTAAAAATGTCCAACTGTGGATGGATCCCGCAAATAGAATCTGCAAGTTAGAAAAATATGGCATTGTCTCTTTTTTATTGATGTAGTCCATAGAACTGTTGAGAGTATATTGAGTTTGATTAAAATCATGTTTGCAGATATTAAAATGGGGAGGGCATGGAGAGTGGATGAAGTGTGTGCTTAGTGGCTCCTAAGAGCAGCCCTGACACCCTGATAAGCACTCTTGAAGACAACAGCCATGTTCCCTCGTCCGCACTATTGTGTGAGCCGCTCTGCTGATGGAGGGCTTGGTGTATCTGTGTGTGTGTGTGTGTGTGTGTGTGCAACAGAACAGGAGGACACGGTTGGAAAGGAACGAGACAGTGCGAGAGTCAGAAGGGAACAGAATAATCAACAGATGAGGGAGGAGAACGTCTCCAGACCTGCAGCAGACAGCGGCTCCAGACAGAGCTAACGGAGCAGTGATTAAGTGATGCTACAGGTGATGTGCAGCCAGCCCAGATGGGAGTGAACACGAGGGCCCAGGGCTCCATCGCGTCTCCTCCGGGATGTAATCAGGCCGTTTCCAATTTAGCGCCTGCCACTTAGTGCCCCCCGGGGGGGCCGCGACCGGCCCCGTTTTACTGGCCGACTGGCAGATGAAGAGAGAGGCCTGGGCTGCAGGGTCTTTTAATGAGCGCGCCGATAAACAACGACAAGAAGAGAGGCCGCATTTATAATGACTTTCCCAATGATCACCCCGTTTCACCCTGTACTCCTGATCAATATTACAAGGCACCACGCTGATGCCTTACAAAGTGCTTAATCTCACCTGATACAGTCCTTCACTGGGCGGTGAGGTGTGTGTGCGTGTGTGTGTGCGTGTGTGTGTGTGTGTATGCGAGTGTGTGTGTGTGTGTGCGTGTGTGTGTGTGTGACAATGGTTCTCGTTAGAATGGAAATACAATAAAAAGAGAACAGTGTGAATAAAGACTTGGCCATAGAGAGACATCCTTCTTGAAAAGAAGGATGCGGATGTGTAGAATCTGGTGTAGGCCTACAGGCGAAGAATAAGCCAAAGAGATGCTAAAGAGAGGCTGTGATTGCATTCTACAGACCCACAAAATAATTCTCTCAAAGCTTTTGGAAATTCTCTTGTGGTTCTCTTGCTAGGTGAAGTGCTTGTGCCATATTAGAAACAGCATCTATATTTTGTGTTCTAGATCAGGCAGCTGGTTCTGCTGGCGTCTTGCTTCTTGTAGCATGATGTGGACTCGTTCAGAAAGTAATCCTAAAGAAATCCCCCTGGTCGTGTTTCCATAACAACCAAGTCAGCCCCTGTGCACGCTATGTTCCCCGCGTGTGTCTGGAGGCCTTAATGACATCCAACTGTACCAACACTAACCTAACCCTAACCTAACCCTAACCCTCACCCTAACCCTGACCTAACCCTAACCCGTATAGCTCGTACATCATGACGTCATATCACCATGACCACCTTCATTTCGGAGGTCCAGGAGAATCACAATGTACGTGGTAGTAGTGGTCTTTAGGTCGTTGTGTAGTCATTCATTGTGCAAGTATTTGCCATGGCAGAGTTTGCCAACATAATATCCCATGATGCATTCTGATGCACAAGCCCTTCTCTCTGCTCATGCAAGATGAGCACCCCACCGTCCGCTCATATCAGAGTTAGCTACTGTCCGCATTCAGCCGTAATCCTGTCCTCTGCCAGCACTAATTACAGCCTTGATTATAGCAGAGAAGCAGAAAGGCCTTGGTCAGAGATGTGTGGGGTTTGATGGAAGCAGATGCTTCACGCCATTTGTGTTTGTTTGGGTGTGTGTGTGCGTGTGTGTCTGTGTTTGCTTGAGTGCGTGCAAGTGTGTGAGATTCAGTGAGACACGGTAGGTTAGAATTCTGCTGTGTTTGAGTTCGCAAGTGTGATTTTCATGTGCCTTCATTCAAAGATTCATTCCTTCCTTTATAGAATGTGGCCTGCAACATTGTAACAACGTTGTACCTAACCCTAACCCTAACCTAACCCTAACCCTAACCTAAGGACTCTAGATTGGCTCCAACAAAATGCGAAGAGACGTAAAGATGCACAACAGATGAAAGCCCAGCTACAGACATGCATAGTTCTACCAAGAGAGGGGAGCAGACAGAGAGCCCCACTCTGGGGAAGGCAGACCTTCCATTACAAGGAACTGCTCGGCATGATTGTGTCTCTCTCTTTATTTGCTTGAAACGCTAAACTCAAAATCTAATTCTGCTTCACCTGATGTAGCATATTCTATGCACTCCCAAGTAGGATTCTCCTAATACAATGAGATGGCCGGCTATGGGGATCTTGGTTGCTTATTTACAGCAGAATTCATTCAAATCCAATTTAGCAAAGTATCAATACAATCTGCCCATTCATGTGATAGATTGGCAAACCGAAGAACATGCAAATGTGAGAAAAGAAGAACAAAATACATCCAAATTGTTGAAATATAAGGTTTCTGAGGCAATAAGTGACATATCTTGATCAAAATATACAGAAGTATATTTCAATGTTTTAATGACCAAAATCAATTAATAATACCGAAGGCCTACTCTGTCCTTCCCCATCCCTTACTGTAGACCTACTCCACCCACCCCATCCCTTACTGTAGGCCTACTCCATCCAACCCCCATCCCTTACTGTAGGCCTACTCTGTCCACCCCCATCCCTTCACGAGGGGAGGCAGTGCCAGCAGACACCTGTTTCGATTAGCCCTCCCCCCATCCACTTCCAGAGAGCACACAGGCCTAATGGCGCTAACAGTGGGACTGCATTAGCTCATTAGCATGCTGCACCATGCAGCCAGAAAAGGCACAGAGCTACACAGAGCTGCTGTGATCATGGCAGAATGGTGACAAACACGCAAAGCCTCTCAGCAAGTTGAAAGGCTAGTCAGAGTAACTCGTATACATTGAAGCTGTGCTGTAATGTGTGTCACTGTAGTTACTTCAGACACATCAAGATCATGTGAATCTGAGGAGTACGTCTTCTGCCATAATGAGCCAAGCTGATCATGCTAGTGTTTCACCAAGCTTCCAGAGGTGATGTGTGGGCAGCACCTTCATCCATGTTACTCTACACTCTGCTCTGTGCTGCTCAATACAGCAGCATTTTTAAAAAATGAAAATTGTCGGAAATCATTTTGGTTACACCTGCCAAATTTTAGATCCACGATCTTGCAGTTTTTGTCACACGGCCGTAGGAAGTGGCAACTCAAACAGAGAACCATAAAGCCAGTATACATACTATATATAGCCAAGCTATAGCTCAATCTATAGCCAGTATACATATCTATAGCCTATATATATATATATATATATATATTGCCAATATATATATATATATAACCCTAACCCTAACCCTAACCCTAACCCTTTATCTATAGCAAATATATTTATATTTATAGCCAATATATCTATATCTATACCCATACATACCCTTACCATACAAATACGCACCTAAGAAGGAGATATAATACTCTGGGGATTGGACAAAGTAGGCTTATAGATTGAGGCCACGATAGATTGAAGCCACTATAGATTGAAGTCACTATAGATTGAAGCCAATATAGATTGAAGCCACTATAGATTGAAGGCATGGAGATGATAATATAGGAAGCTTAGGACACATGTCTCACCAGGAACCTATTCAACAGATGTCCAACAAAGCACAGTGTTGAATATTAGTCATTAGTCCAACTAGAATTCACCAAACCAATTCGGACAGGGTCATGCACCCTACCACAGCCCCACAGCCCGGTGGGTGGATGGGTCAGCTACAGCTACATGTCTCTGGTTAGTTCTTGCATATGTACATCTAGTGGTATGAAAGCTGCTGTACTTCCTGTCTTTCTGCTGCTTCTCAGCTGCATGAGATCAGCGCAGCTGGGCTGAAGCATCATGTTGATGGTGAGACACTCTCTGGAGCGACACTGCCATACTGCAGCGAAGTATAGCTGAGCATTATTTAGAACTGACATCCTGGTTGGATCAAACTTGTCAGAAATAACCTTCTCTTTGTACGATATGGGTCCATCTCTACATGGCCATATAAACCAACAGTGTCCACTGTCACGCACGTTTGTCCCACAGAAGAGCCCAAATCCACCTGGCGACAATGAGACTTTGATGAAGCTTCAGTTAAAGCATTTCAACGACCACCTCGGACCTCTAGAGGCTGCTGTTGCACTGCGGGGGGCTCGGACCGCCAGGCAGTGGGAGGTAACCAGCTTCTTCATCCCTCGTTCTCTAGCAACACGTTCATCAAACTGGAGAGATAGATTATATTGAGCATTACATTTAATTGGACTTCTTTAAATAGCTCTGGAGTAGGTGTGTGTTTGTTTGGAAGACAAAGAGAAAGAGTTACTCTCACGAGTCGTGAGCGTGTGTGTGTGTGTGTGTGTGTGTGTGTGTGTGTGTGTGTGTGTGTGTGTGTGTGCGTGCGTGCATGAGTGCGTGTGTACATATAGGTATACACAGAAGAAGCAGGTTGTTGGGTAAACTCTGTGCCCACATGCTGATGAGCCTGAGCATTAACACACTGGGCCGGAGCAACGCCCTCCTGTATAAGCCCTCAATGAATGGGGCCTTTTTTCAATGTCTTTTGTCCCCTTTGTCTTCCTGTAGTCGGCCGACAGAGAACACAATGAACATAATGGCAGTTATTTGCCTTTCATACTCCCGGACTGTATGTATATATATATATATATAGGCATTGATACGTGTCAGAGTGCACAACACGCTCTACCACTGGAGCTACACTGGAACAATCATTCTCAAACTTAAGTTACCACACAGAGTTTGGGGCAAACACTGCCAGGATTCAAAGCTTTATTCACCAGTTCCAAGAGAAAAACTGTTTTTCATTTCTGATCATGTAAATGTGAAAGACGATATAAGAGAAAAATTCCATGGAAAGTTCCAAACAAAGTCACACAGAGTGGTGTTGGTAATAACAACAGAAACAATAACAGTGAATGGATTGAGCCCACCAGCTCTGAGGAGGGGCTGAAGCCCACCCAGAGGCCTCAAGTGATGGGTTTCAATGGCATTCCCACTAGACCTTGGGGAAGAGTAATCCCTCATATTCATATGACCACCTGGAAGTGGAAGTATTGGTAAACTGTTTCAAGAACACATGTTTTCTGCCCCCTCTATTCATTGAGATGTGCTACATCTTGCAGTGTGAGAACACAGGACCAGTTCAGAGCACATGCTTCTTCTACTGTCCACTCTTCTCCTGCAAGAAACACGCTTGTTTGTGTTTCTTTGATCTTCTCATATGTTCTCCTGTAAATCCCTATTCCATGACACAAACCAACCACCATTCCCACACACGCTGCTTTGACCTGAAGGGCCAGCCCTGCATCTCTTGGTTTAGTGTGTCTGTGAACACATCCAGACTCCAGCGTACTCTGCAGCCTGAGGCTGTTTACTAATGCCCAGAAGTGTGTTTCCTTTTTGTATTCACACAAACATCTGTGATGGACTGTAGCGGGCTGAGGGCGCACAGCAGGAGCTGAGGACCACGGAATGCTCATGTGGACATGGGATTGCTAAGGTGATTGATGAGGTGAACACGGATGGAGCAAGTGGATCAGTGTTCCACCTGTGTACTCCAGATAATTTCAATTTTTAATTATCCATTTTCATTGGGAACACATGTTCATATGTTCTCTATATATGGAAATCTAATCTCATCTCAAAGGGCGTCACAGAACCACTTTCATGTTACATTTTGACCTAACCCCCTGAAACCTAAGCTAGCTTACCTGCTTGTGATGACAGTAAGTTGTCATCACAAGCAGGTGAACTTCCCTGTCCAGCCAGAAGTCAGACACAATGGGGGTCATGGTAATGACAGACAGACAGACAGACAGACAGACAGACAGAAATACTTTAATGATCCCTGAGGGAAATTGCATGTAGGCTACATGTAGGCTACATGATTAGTAGGCTGTAGGCCGGTGACACCATGTGGAAGCTGTATACATGTTCACGATGCTAATATCATGTTATATATCCAGACAATCCTGACAGCTGAGAATGCATCTCTTCTTATTTAACTCACCATACTTTGCAGGATTAGCCCAAGGGTACAAAAAGCTCCTGATACAACCTTTCATTCATTATATTGTGGCCTTTTTCTTAGCCTATAAAGCCAGCTAAAATGTGTCTTTTCTCCCCACATCACTGCAAACAAGCTTATGATTAAAACCTCCACATGAAATATTTTTTCTTTACATATTCATCCACCCTGGTGGGATGTGGAGACGTATTTAGCGTGGCCTGCTGGAGCCGGTGACATCCCATAATCCTCCACTCAGACACTGAGCGGGGCCAACAGGACACGGGAGGAGAGGATTACGTTTTGTGGGCTGGAATTGACTTGACTGTTGGGCTCGTCCACCACAGAGGGGCTTTCTGCTGGCGTCAGGCGCCTCGCACTCCCATTAACACCGCAGAGATCTGCTGGTGCCGCGCGCGGGATTTAACATTCAACTGATTTACTAGAGCGAGGTCTCTGCTTCCTCCTGCTGCACTGTGCGGCGTGACGTCAACACGCGGAGAAGGAAGACTTCTAGGAGGGGCAACTTATCCATGGGCTGAATCCTCAAATGTGTTTCATCAAAACATTTTCCAGACACAGATTACTGTTTCCGGGACAAACGACATCGCCTTTGGATGAGACGAGTTAATGTGTTTCAGAGTGAAAGATCAGGATTGTCCACCAAACGTGTGTTCTTTTACAATGGTAAAAGTCAGGAAAAAAGCGAGTCGATGGCTCGTCTGTGTGAAAGAAAACAGAACGAGGAAGGTTGCTATTCCAAATCCTTTGTGGCAGCAAAAAAAAAAGCAGCCTTGATTGACCATTTAATCTAAACTATATTTCTCTCTCCTTATCCGTCCTCCTGGTCGATGTCCACTCTGCGCTGCACAGAAGGGAAGATGAGAGGGTCCTCCCGTGGAAGCACACCTCTGTCTCTCCTCCGCCAGCCCAGCCTGCCCATTAAGACAAAACGTCTCCGACTGAGACCACCTCCTCTCTCTCCGAGCTATCGATCAGCTCCAGCATTAGCCGGACACCTATAGGGATGGATCCGGACCGCTCCGAGCCCCGGCCTTTCATTAAGGGAAGCGCTGCAGACAGATGGCGGCCAAGTGGTAAAGGGCATGGGAGCCGAGAGCAGGGTAATCAAACTTGATGGCCCTGGGCTTCCAAGGGCCACTGTTCTCCGCTGCTGTCCAGGAAGATACAGGCTTTGGTCTGCACTCTGGACTGAACCAACCGAGGGGAGGGGGGGGGGGGGGGGGGGGAACATGCCTTTT
>OMKI01010615.1:32392-43804 GCA_900302315.1 Phycis blennoides | reverse complement strand
CGTGCGTGTGCGTGCGTGCGTGTGTGCGTGCGTGCGTGCGTGTGCGTCCGTCCGTGCGTGTCCATGTGTGTACTTGTTTTCAGTCCGGAGCCCCGAGGGGAAGGTGTCTCTGTATTGCAAAGGAGCCGACACCGTCATCTTTGAAAGACTGCACCCTTCCTGCAGAAAGCTGATGGAGGTCACCACGGAGCACCTCAGTGTAAGCCTGGGGTGTGCGTGTGTGTGTGTGTGTGTGTGTGTGTGTGTGTGTTGGAGAGATATGTGCATATGCAGATACAGCAAGAGTTATGGACATCTCGATACTGTAGTTATAGCTAAACGGCTATACTGTAGGTGGATGGATGTTGGCTACGCAGATGATTCCTGAAGGGCCGCCATGCGTTTTTTTGTTTGACGTGCAGGAGTTTGCGGGGGACGGCCTGCGGACGCTGGCGCTGGCCTACAAGGACGTGGACGAGGAGTTCTTCAGACACTGGAGGCAGCGGCACCACGAGGCCAGCACCGCTCTGGAGGACAGAGAGGCCAAGCTGGAGCGGCTCTTTGAGGAGATGGAGACGGACCTCCTGGTGAGCGTTCACAAGAAACAGTCACCTGACAGTCAAAGTCCGGACGAGGGTTTTAATGATTGTTAGAATCATTGTATTGATAAAGCGCTCTTCATTTGGTGAATCTCAAAGTAGGATGCAGGATTAACACAGAACATGCAAGTAGAGCTAAAACAATAAAACGCTGTTCTAACTAACTCAATGCCTTCCTGCGTAACAAGGTTTTTATTTGCATATTTACATACTGCACGTGTCTTTGTGCCACGGGGCGGCAGTAGCTCAGTGGGTAGAGCTGGTGGACAGAGCGGGTCGTCCACTAACCGTAGGGTCAGCGGTTCGATCCCCGCGCTCCTCACTTCCAAACTGTCTGCATGTCAAAGTGTCCTTGAGCAAGACACTGAACCCCTACTTGCTCCCCGGGCGCTGAACGTAGCAGCCCACTGCTCCTATGTACCATAGGATGGGTCAAATGCAGAGAACAAATTTCATTCCCATACCTGAGAATGACAAATAAAGACCAAAAGGTCCTCTTCTCTCTTCTCTCTCTTTCTGCCAGTAGGTTTACTGAAGCGTCAACACCTCTTGCCATGCACATGGATTACATGAATTCATATTCTCCACAATTGGCTTAGCCGCTACATCAGGTTGCCATTATATAGTGACCTTCTTAGTTCATACTGACCCCATGCGTTACACAACACTGTGTACCACAGTAATGGATCACAGAGTGACAGTAAAATCAAAATTTGAACCTACGAACCACATAGATGTCCTTAACTCAACTGGCATGTTACTATTATTATGATGATATTATGTATGCCGTTTCTAGTTCAGATAATACACACTTCATTAATACGTTGAGGTCATATACAGCAAATCAATTTGCTGTATATATCCATATATCCATAAATAAATACCCAGCACCATGTTTTGTGTAGTTACTCGGGGCGACAGCCATTGAAGACAAGCTTCAAGATGGCGTGCCCCACACCATTGAGCAGCTGGCAAAGGCTGACATTAAGATGTGGGTTTTGACAGGAGACAAGCAAGGTAACACTTCTACACTAACCGCTTAACCCTAGACTCTCTACACTAACCCTAGACTCTCTAGACTAACCCTAGCCTCACTACAACAACCCTAGACTCTCTACACTAACCCTAGACTCTCTACACTAACCCTAGACTATCTACACAAACCCTAGCCTCACTACAACAACCCTAGACTCTCTCTACACTAATCCTATCATCACTGACCTTAACGTGACTAATTCCATAGCACCACACCACTAACCCTAACCACCACCAGTAACACTAACACCACTAACCCCAACACCTCTCACCATCACACGGGGGTTTGAAGCCAGTTTAACCTTAACATCAGAGTCATCACTATGCTTAAAGGGCCTCTTGTGTTTATTGGTTTTGCAACCTAAAGTCTGATGTGTGCGACAGAGACGGCAGAGAACATCGGCTACTCCTGCAACCTGCTGCGCGAGGAGATGAACGAGGTGTTCGTCGTCTCAGGAAACACACCCGACGAAGTCCGACAGGAACTGAGGTGAGAGGATGACACTTGATGTAAGACACG
This sequence comes from Phycis blennoides, assembly GCA_900302315.1. Classification (NCBI taxonomy): domain Eukaryota; kingdom Metazoa; phylum Chordata; class Actinopteri; order Gadiformes; family Phycidae; genus Phycis; species Phycis blennoides. The sequence continues at coordinate 41,671 of OMKI01010615.1, read as the reverse complement.
CTCTCTTTAAGCACGTGATGTGTTTACCAATGCCTCCTCATTTTGTTCTGTTCATACAGGAGCGCGTTGATGACTATGAAGCCCAACACAGCAGAAGAAACGGTCTTTCTACCAGAGACGATTCTGGGTAAACGGGGGTGTGCACTGAAGGACGAGGTTGTGTCCGGAGAGTTTGGTCTGGTTATCAACGGAAACAGTCTGGTACGTGGAGAGAGATAGAGCTGGTGGTAGAGGTAGATAATAAAGACCTTTTACAACAGACAAAATGCAGAGTATCTATCCCATTATATCAGGATCTATCTCATGATCTTCTGTATACTGTAGTTCCACAGTAGTAGTATCTATCCCATAATAGTAGTATCTATCCCATAATACCCTGTGTAATGCTGTCTATCGTCCTCCTGTCCATCCCATAATACCCTCTGTAGTCCTGTCTATAATCCTCCTGTCCATCCCATAATACCCTGTGTAGTCCTGTCTATAATCCTCCTGTCCATCCCATAATACCCGGTGTAGTCCTGTCTAAAATCCTCCTGTCCATCCCATAATACCCGGTGTTGTCCTGTCTAAAATCCTCCTGTCCATCCCATAATACCCGGTGTAGTCCTGTCTAAAATCCTCCTGTCCATCCCATAATACCCGGTGTAGTCCTGTCTAAAATCCTCCTGTCCATCCCATAATACCCTAGGCGTACGCGCTGGAGGACAGCATGGAGTTGGAGTTCCTGCGGACGGCGTGCATGTGCCAGGCGGTGATCTGCTGCCGCGTCACGCCCCTCCAGAAAGCTCAGGTGGTCGAGCTGGTGAAGAAATACAAGAAGGCCGTTACCCTGGCGATAGGAGACGGAGCCAATGATGTCAGCATGATCAAAGGTATCGGGGGTCTGGGGCTAAATGTATCGGGGTTGGGATTGATGTATCGGGTGGGTGTAGATGTAATGTGGGCTGGGGATAGATGCCCTGCATGGTTTACGTTCCCGACGTTGGCGCGTGAATAGACAGGAACGGCAATCAATCCCTTTGTATCATTCCAAATGAGGTCCTGTTTTCAGGCACGTTCCTGACAGCCTACTGGTCTGTAGACAACGGGGAAGGAGTCCATAGTCTGATTTTTTGCTGGTTTTCCTGCATTTGAAAAACCTGCATATACCCGCTAATTTTGGAGGGAAATAGGATAGCAGATACAGAATGAACAGTAATGATGTTGTTAACAGTAACATGTCGTTAGCAGTTAAACACGTTTTCTGTAGTTACTGAAGACCATTCCAATCTCCCACCTTCTCGCTACCTCCCCCACCTCCTCTGCTCCTCTCCTACCTCCTCTCTACCTCCCACCTCCTCCTCTCCACCCAAGCGGCCCACATCGGGGTGGGCATCTCCGGCCAGGAGGGCATGCAGGCGGTGTCGTCCAGCGACTACTCCTTCGCTCAGTTCCGGTTCCTGCAGCGCCTCCTGCTGGTCCACGGCCGCTGGTCCTACCTGCGCATGTGCAAGTTCCTGCGCTACTTCTTCTACAAGAACTTCACCTTCACCTTCGTCCACTTCTGGTTCGCCTTCTTCTGCGGCTTCTCTGCCCAGGTGAGCCAACGGTATGTGCTGTATGCTGTGGCGCTACGGTGCTGCCTTGGTACTACTACTACACCTGGTTCGTCTCTCCTCAGACGGTGTACGATGAGTGGTTCATCACGCTGTATAACCTGGTCTACACGGCGCTACCGGTGCTGGGCCTGAGTCTGTTTGATCAGGTATGTGACAGACAACACGTGAACTCCCCATGTAAATCCAGATCTATATTTATGTTCAAATACGCTGGACATTGCTCCCCCCTGCTGGCCAGGATGTGAATGACGTGTGGAGCTTCCAGCACCCTCAGCTCTACGGCCCCGGGCAGCTCAACCTGTACTTCAACAAGACGGCCTTCTTCAGGTGCGCGCTCCACAGCGGCTTCAGCTCCCTCGTCCTCTTCTTCATCCCCTACGCCGCCATGTCGGACACCATGAGGCAGGACGGGACAGATCTGGGAGATTACCAGTCCTTCGCTGTCGTCACGCAAACCTGCCTGCTCTTCACCGTCTGCATCCAGGTTCACTATACATTATATCATTCTTTACGTACATTATATATACGTATATATATATATATTGATAAATGGTTATTATTATATTCAGTATTATATTTATTATATCATACCTGCCTGCTGGTCACTGTCTGCCAGGTTCAGCATACATTATACCATATGTATATATATTCATCAATTATGATTATCGTACAATATTATATTAAATACATTTATCAAACCTGCCTGCTGCATTCATGCTGCCTATTCCTGAATTTCAAATGTGGGGTTAATAAAGTACCATCTTATCTTATCCTATTTAAAGTAGTATTACCAAGGCCAATTACTACATATTATCAATTATCAGATTGTTTCTGGCCAATGCATATTCCCAGACTACTGTGGACCAACATGGCCAATGCATGTTCTGAGTATGTTTTGACTCTGTTCCTCTCTAGTTGAGTCTGGAGGTGGCCTACTGGACAGCAGTAAACACGCTGTTTGTGGTGGGCAGTCTGGTGCTGTACTTTGTGGTCACCTTCACCATGTACGGCAACGGCCTGTTTCTCCTCTTCCCCTCGTCCTTCTCCTTCATCGGTGAGTGATGGCCAACGTGGTTGGATTCAGATGCAGGGTGCCGCTGGTCCGATGTGAAGGTTGTAAAGAGAGGGAGCAGAGCACAGCAAAGGAGGGCAAGGCTTTTGAGACAACACGACCACAACGGCCACACCTCCCTATGTATTTCCGCTCCGTGTGTTCACAGGGGGCGTGTTCTCGCCCCGTGATTGACGGGCAAGATGGACTCCCAGAGTAACAAGCAAGAGATGCCCTAATGGGTCTGAAAACTAGATGGTCTCATACAGAGGCAGGGGCAGTCAACTTCAAACTGATTTTCTCACTGAGCAGTTCACTCACTATCAGCTGATGGATTACAATCAACTACAAAGAAATAGCTCTTAAGTCTTACCTACCGCACCTTTGACGTGTAATATATCACAGCCTAAAATCATAACTGATGATACTTAAAATGAGGACACGTGTACCAGAAGAACACACAAACTAGTGTCTAAAGTCAGATAGGATTAGAACAGGTGAAAGATGGGTTGTCGTGACAACGTTTTGTGTTTGAAGGGACCGCCAGGAACACGATGAACCAACCCAACGTTTGGCTGACGATCCTCCTCACCTCCATCCTGTGTGTCCTCCCTGTCCTCACCTGCCGCTTCCTCAACATACAACTCTGGCCAACGATTAACGATAAGGTACAGTATGTTAGGGGTCATGCTTATAGTAATGTATGGTAGGGGTCATGCTTACAGCAATGTATGGTAGAGGTCATGCTTACAGCAATGTATGTTAGAGGTCATGCTTATAGTAATGTATGGTAGAGGTCATGCTTACAGCAATGTATGTTAGGGGTCATGCTTATAGTAATGTAAGGTAGAGGACATGCTTACAGTATAGTAATGTATGTTAGGGCTCATGCTTATAGTAAGGTATATTATAGGTAATGCTAATAATAATGTTTGTTGGGTAGCTGGAGACACATTCTACAATCCTAAAGTTGTCTTTTGGAATATTCTATGTATTTATATATTAATGCTGTCATAATTATTATACTCTGCCTCCCATGTATGGCAGTGGAGCCATGCATGTGGCACATCCCCACCAAACGAAACAAAATAAGATATACATACAGTAGCATATGTTATTTTAGGAATTAATCCCAGATGGGAACTATGTGCTTGCTGACTGTGGTTCAGCGCGACCGTTCCAGTGAATGACGTGTTTGTGTGGTGTCTGGCCTTTCCGACGGCCGCGCCGCCACCCGGCACGACAGGTGATGTTCAAAGCCCGGCAGGACAAGGCAGCGCCACCGCCGCCGTCGCGGAAGGCCCGCGTGCGGCGAGGAAGCTCGCGGCGCTCCGGCTACGCCTTCTCCCACGCGCAGGGCTACGGCGAGCTGGTGACGTCGCGGCGCTTCCTGAGGCGCCCGGCCATGTCCCACTCGTCAACCTTCACGCCGCTGAAGCGCACCTCGCCCGGCTTCATCCCCATGGGCCGCTCGGCCGGCTACAGCCCCTCGGAGGGCGCCCACAGCGCCAGGGTCCCGGACGTGGAGGTGACCTCGCTGCAGATGTATCGAACCATCGAGGACCACGCCTTCTGAAGGGCAGATCCCACCTCAGACACTGCAGCCTCACAGCCCCGGGGGTGGGGGGGGCGGGGGCTCTGGGACACGGCCGGGGCTCACGGTGCACCCTGAGGAACCCCAGGGATGGATCAATAAGGGATCAATCAATAAGGGATCGATCATTGAAGTCGGACTCACGGGCCGCATCATGTTCAACTGAGGAAATAATGGCCGATACTATATCTTAAAAAAAACTATAGATTTTTGAAAAAACCAAACGTGCCTTTGGTTGAAGAGACCACTGGTGTACACTGATCGTACATTTGTTTTAGAAGGCGTTGATTACACCCGATGCACGGTGAACTGATCTTTTGGTATCTTATTGTGCTGGCCTCGGGAAATGAATACAAGGCATATATAGGAGGAGGTATTGGAGGAGATATTGGAGGAACATTATGTGTTATGTTTACAGACTTCCATAGGTTTGGTTGAGCCGGCCTGTCCTGGTTGCTTGGTTGCAACACAGTGATCAGTGTCCATACAATCCTACAATCTCAAGTGATTTATTTTTTTGTCTTCAGCAAATACTGTATATTAGTCTATTATTATAGCCTATATTACTTTGTATTACGTATATGTGTGTATATTACTTTGTATTGCATATATATAGAAATTTATAAATATGTGTGTATATGGCAGCGTTTGGTGCCACTGCCTAAGACCATTGTGTTTTTCTATACATTTTTCTATATATTTTTATACAATCCTACCACTGCCGGTGATTTTGTGTCCATGTTGGTTTTGACACAAGTATATTTCCATTAATCCTAAGTGGAACTGATAAAAATGTCAAGTGTTTCCCCTACATGCATCCAGCAGGGTCACGGTTGGATAACTACACCACTTCAACCAGCCGTGCAAAATAAATGTTTTTAATTACAAGTTATGTTGGCCGCTCCAAACCATTCATTTTATTTATAATAATAATAATAATAATGCATTTTATTTAGAGGCGCCTTTCAAAGCACTCAAGGACATCTTACAGACAAGCTAAAAACAAGTAACAAGTAACAGTGGCATACTCTGTCAGTGTGTGACAGAGACGCCACTCGGAATAAGTGTGTTTTTAGGCGTGATTTAAAGGTGGAGACCAGAGGAGTCTGAAGTGCGAATGTCTGGTGGGAGAGAGTTCCATAGGTGGGGAGCAGATCGGCTAAAAGCTCTTGACCCCATGGTGGATAGGTTGGCAGATGGAGCTGAGAGCTGGATGGCAGAAGAGGATCGGAGATGCCCCCTACCGCACCACAGTAAGGGAAGCAGGGATTTGCAGCAAGGTTGGTTAGGGGCCAAGTAACAAGTGATTCACTTTTCATGCCAATCAGCCAAAAGGGGGTGTGGAAGTGGGATTGGCATATCACCAATTATGCATAACCCATAAAGGTTTGTCAAGGGTTTGTGATTATTGTTGGGTGGCCTCCCCTGTCCAAAACCTGCTTTCCTGGAAATCTCAATTAGTGTCTTTATGTGGGCTTTATTATGAACAAGATGGATACTCTCAACCAACATGTCAAGGTATAATAATTAGTGATGTTTAACAGATTTTCTGATCAAAATGATTTTGAGACAAGCTGATCAGGGTCAGAGATTCTCTGTGAAGTGCTGGATGAACTCTGAGAGGAAGAAGACATTCCCCACGCCCACACTGGGATCCATGCTGATGAAGTCATCCAGGTTCATCGCCGAGTCTAAGGGGGGAAGAGAGCAAACACAGACTAAGACAGGGTGGAGCACAGCTACCACAGGTCCAGGTTAGCCATGGGGAGTTAAGGGTAGTATTGGGTTAGGGTATAGAATCTAACACGTTAGGGTTAAGCTATAGTGCCTAACCCTATAGTAACTAATTACTCCAAGTCTCATGCAAAACAGTGTCTTATCAAGCTTGCCTTTCCATGATCCATTAGTGTCTGAGTGTTCATCAATGACAAGACAAACAGGCCTTGTGAATAGAATAATAAAGGCTTTTAGTGGAGCAGAATAACTACTATAACTACTTTGTTATAGCAGAGATTATAGGAAGACATATATTTGATATGTGATGAAGAGAGATATTATGTATTTCTACAGTGGTCAGTCTGCAGTGTAGAGAACAGATGTACAGATACTTTTTTACAGTTTACTAGTGCTGGCTTAAGTGTGTGTTCAGTAATTATGCGCTTACAGATGCCCGCTTCCAGCAACATGACAAATATGAAGTGAAAGAAAGTGAAAGGCCTGTTCACACAGATTTGATCTTTGATCTTTGATCTGACTTTAGATATTCATCTTAAGTCTGATAGACTAGGGGTTTAATAGTTTAAATGGTGTTGGGGTTCCTAGTTGCAATGGTGTGATTAAATAGTTGTAATGGTGTTGGGATACATATTTGTAATGGTGTGGGGTTAGCTAGAGGTCAGAGGTCACCTGGTGTCTGGATGCAGGGGTAGGAAGGTGGGGGCTTGAGCCACACTCCGGCCTGCTTCATGTGGGAGCGGTCCGACGCAAACGTCTTGAGGAACACCTCTGCAGGTATGACCCTCACCTTCCTAAACAGGGTGGGGGCAGCTAGGTTAGCATTAGCAGAAATAGCTTTTCTAAACAGAGGTAGCTAGGTTAGCATTAGCAGAGATTGCCTTCCAATACAGGATGAAGACAGCTAGATTAGCATTAGTAGAGATGGCCTTCCAATACTGGGTGACGGCAGCTAGGTTAACATTAGCAGAGATAGCCTTCCTATACAGGCTGAGGACAGCTAGGTTAGCATAAGGATAGCCTTCCTATACAGGGTGGAGGCACCTTGGTTAAGATCATTCTCGTGTCAGCCTCTTTTGTTTATTTGCATTAAGTAACCATGTGATTCATCATACTCATCACACTATGCAAGGTCCATGATTGGCATGTACGCTGTTATTGACATCACAGCATACAGTTCAAGATTAGTCATGCTTTCAAGTCAATCAAGACCTCTTCCTAAGGCAACAAATAATTTCCTCTTCCACAGGCAATTCTGTGTCCCAAACTTTCCGTATGGAGAGGCTGGCTCTGCAAGATTAAGCCCATTCAGCTTTGGGTTGGCATATGATCTGACTATATAATGGCTTCCTATGGTTAGGGTGGTTGGCCAGCATAGTCTAGTACAGTGCTAGTATCAGAGTAGATAGGTCTTACCTCCAGAAGGCTGGTTTGAGTGCCTGGTCCGAGCGGAAGGCCTGGTCAGCATAGAGCTGCAGCTCACAGGGACATGCCAGCACAGAGTCCAGGTCATAGATGAAACTCTGCCTCCATTGGCTGCTCTTATGGAGCAGAATCACATGGTAGTCCTAGGAGGAAATACAGCACATGCAGTTTAAGCACACAACAAGATGGCAAAACTGTTCCACAATTGTATCCACATAGTGTTGAACAGTATTGGTTAGTACAATTAATACAATTAAATACATACCCAAATCACAGGTTCATTTCTATGGCCGGATTTCTGTTTCCAGAGAGGAACCTGTTGCAACACAAACAAAATTCCCAAATGTAAACGACCAATGCAGAATTATATAATTGTATATAATTCTATAAATTATATAATTCAATTGGGAATTTACTCCATATTAACATATTACTTCCATGTTAATATATTCATCTCACCTTTCTTCTCTCATTGGATATGAACACTGCATACACCTCTCTGACCAAGTCTGGGCTTTGCGCGTTGACAAATTCACACAACTTCCACACATTTTCTTCGCTGTTAAATGTGCAAATACATTACAGCATAAGCATGCCATAATATAACGTCATTATAATTATGTAATAGTTATAAAATGTTGGATTTTACCAGTAGCAGCTCGTATAAACGCAGCTATCTCCGGAGGAAGTGATGCTTTGGTAGCCATCCAGTTGCATGACTAAAACCCTCAAACCAAATGAGCAAGCGTCAACAATAATAATAGTATGATGATTATGACAATAATAATAGTAATATCATACTACTAGTAGTAGTAGTATATAACAATAATAAGAAAACAATTCAATTTAGTCCGGTGTTTGCTCCATGTTTTGGTGTCGCGGTATAAAGGATCCGACGGGAAGTTGTCTTCATGTTTTGGTGTTATGCTATAAACGGTCCGGCGGTTGGTTGCTATTAGCTATTTGTGGTTGGTCGTAACCTGATCTCTTCACGCACTTACATTCATGTGTAATATAATATGATTCTTTTATTTTTAAACTATTAAAAAATGGGTGATGTAATCCAATAAACCAGTAGGCTGTCTAAATGGGTGCGTTTTACTGCGCCGTATGTAGACAAACATTTTTCAGTGGAAAAAAGCACATTTTTGGGAAAAGCCACCAAAGCCGACTGAGAGTTGTGATTCTCAAATTCATAGAAAAGGTAAGAACATTATTTACGCCAGCAGCAGCCTTAAGGTTTGACATAATGTATGCTAGATCCATGTTGTTTACATTGCAACCATCTGTGCACGTCACAGCAGGAATCTAAATGGGTCAGGCTGCGTTTCTCCGGCTTCCTACATACGTTCTGGTTGTGGTGAGCCTGTGGCCGCTGCATCCTCAGTCCCCTCTTGCTAATTGACAAGATAACCTGGCGTGACGGTCTTCGGCTGCTGTTATTAGAGTTACTGTCGTATTCCTGTTCGCTTGAACCAGTCTGGACGTCACCTCTGACCTCTGAATGCTTTCATGCATTGAGTTTCTACCACGTGAGCCAAGTCTCCCTCTTGACCATCTCTGTGCGTTTACATACATCGAGTTGCTACCACATGATTGGCTGATTATTTTCATTAACGAGATGATTGTAGAGATAATGTCTCGTCTGGGATCGTAATAAGATCACTACTATCTTATCTGATCATGCAGAGGAAACACACAAACTCCTGGAAACGGCGTGTGTGTGTGTGTGTGTGTGTGTGTGTGTGTGTGTGTGTGTGTGTGTGTGTGTGTGTGTGTGTGTGTCTGTGTGTGTGTGTGTGTGTGTGTGTGTGTGTGTGTGTGCGCGCGCATTGTGTTCTAGGTGAAGGAGGCCAGACGAACAATTAAAAGCCCAC
>OMKI01010615.1:11827-32035 GCA_900302315.1 Phycis blennoides | reverse complement strand
ATATACACACACACATATGTGTGTGTGTGCGTGTTGTGTGTGTGTATGTGTGTATGTGTGCATATGTGTGTGTATGTGTGTGTGTGTGTGTCTGTGTATGTGTGTGTGTGTGTGTGTGTGTATATGTGTGTGTGTGTGTGTGTGTGTGTGTGTGTGTGTGTGTGTGTGTGTGTGTGTGTGTGTGTGTGTGTGTGTGTGTGTGTGTGTGTGTGTGTGTGTGTGTGTGCGCATTGTGTTCTAGGTGAAGGAGGCCAGACGAACAATTAAAAGCCCACAGGTGGAGAGGTTTGGTGGGACCCAGCATAGAGGGACCTTCTGGTGTTACTGCTGTGGCGTCGAAACAGAGAGAAACGTCACAGATGGCAGCATGGTGGTTTTACACGGGGGCTTGTTGGAGCACATGGCTACGTGAGATATGTTTTGTTTCTTCAATTTTACAAAAACCTTCATCGATCACTAGCCATATGTTCTGACATGTCATATCTTTTTCTTTTAGACCTGAACACAAGAAGAACACCCAGAAGTTCTGGTGGGAGTACAAGGCTGACCCTAAACTTCGAGATAAGGTCCTCATCACAACTGAGGACACTGAAAGGTATTCATTCATCTGTTCAGTGGCTCAAGGTGCGTGGGACATTTTGTTATTCACCATCTATATTTCCTGTTTAGGTTTAAAGCAGAGGTGGCTAAAGCATTGGCCTCTTATGTGGACAAGGAGGACACAGTCCTTCAACAGGTAAGCTCTCTTTCACAAGCAGGTTCTGTTCATCCCAGAAGCGATGCAGGAGTAAGATCCAGGTTTTAATGCTAGCTTAACACTGCCCAGGGAGATCGTCTTGATCTGAGCTGTAACTCCATACACAAGTCCAGGGTGGCGGGTTAAGGGTCAAACTCTTCCCACACACCCCCTATCACACCACTGCCAGCAATTGGTTAAAAATACCACTTGAATGATAATGCCAGTATTTGGTACGAATAAATATTTGCCTTCTGTAAAGCATGCACTATTGCGTCCCACTCTCGGTTGTTTCTAACCAGCTTGAGGCTGGACTTGCTGGACTTACCCTGGCAAAATTGGCATATTCGACAGCAGTTCAAGAGCCTATGCATGCACACGATTTGTGATTTTTGTCAGGTAATCTACATACCTGTTAGTTAGGTTAAGGCGAGTTAGAGTCAGGGTCTATAATAATGATGTATTGTATGTATTTCTCTGCAGCATACACATATGATCCATTGCCAGGAGAGGCATCGCCTGGCGATTCTTCAGTCCATTACAGAGGTTTGTCTCCATGGTTACCATGGCAGTATCCATCCCAGTATCTACCCCGCACTTGGTTAGACGAGTCTCTTCATGGTTTGCCACACCTGTTCCTCTTAATTCTGAAGAAGTGTCACTGTGCGTTTCCTCTCTGCATTACACCTTTCAGAGTGGATCCCATGGTAGCGCTCTGCTCTTCTAGCCTAGATTATCAGAGCTAGCGTAAAATGGGTGAGAAGAAGAACAGGATATGCTTTATTAATCCCGAAGGGGAAATTAATTCTCTGCATTGAACCAATCCTAAACTAGCAGCAGTGGACTGTGTCACACTGTCGCGCCCGGGAACCAACCCCAGTGTTGAATGCCCTTGTTGTGGTTATGTGAATGCCAACTGTGTCATTTTGCATGTTTTGGCTGTGGATGACAACACTTTCTCAGACACAGAATATCGATCAATGTATTCAATTGTAAAGTATGTGGTGTGTGTGTACATCCATCCTTGCATCCTTTTGACCTTTCCTGAACTAACATCAGCCTGAGGTTGAGCAGGAGCTGTCCAATGGATGTCAGAGTCAAGAAACGCCTGTGGAGGAGGCCTCTAGGTAAGACTAGACAAACTAGGTGGTTAATGCATTGCCTTAACTAATAAGATCTGATTTAACACGTTACCTCTAGACTTATAAACGACTGGTATTCTGGTTAACACATTACATGCAGGCTAATTAACTAGTCTGGTTGACACATTACCTCTAGACTTATAAACTAGTCTGGTTAAATGAGGACTGCAGCACATTGACTTGATCTGCTGAAATAATGTTTGTTTTTGTACTCTAGACCTCTGGGATCAAGGGAGCAGGCGGGGCCAAGCTGGGGAGAACCAATGGCTGATGGACAGGAGGCAGGACCAGGAAAAGGCCTGACTTTTATTGGTTACCAGGTAGATGGACGTTGACAGAGAAGTTGACAGAGAAGGATTGAAAATGTGTGTAGACATTATGGAATGGCACCCAGAACTTCCTTCCAAAGATGAGATGTTGGAGTTAGAGGTGGGACAAAAGATTTTGTAAGACAAGATGTTGGAGTTAGAGGTGGGACAAAATGAATAAGAGGCTTCGTAAGCCAAGAAGTGAAAAAAGCAAGGTTTGACTGTAATTTGAATGCAAAACATAATCAATTGTATAAAATCTATATGTATGAATACATATTTAGAAACAAATATTCATTCATGTTTGTAGATAAATATGTACAGAAATGCATTGTAGTACAATGATTTGATTTGAAACAGTGATTTAAGACTAATGACTGGACAGGTTGAGAGAATTATTTTAGCTGGTGTCTTTAAGCCTCACATAACCAGAATTTGTTTTTCTGACAGGATTCTTCAAATGATGGGAATGTGCATACAGGTAACAAACCTTGTTTATGGCAAATCATTTTTGAAATCACGTTTTAATTGTTCGGTGCAAATGGTTGGCAATGTCAAATGTCCAAACGGCTATCTATTTATTTTCAAAAAACCAAAGACAGCTGATCAATTTTAAATTGTATGTAGACCTAAAGGGTGTGGGACCGTAGTCAAGTAATCCTGAATTTCTATGTTGTTTCACTTCATAACTTACTTTCAATTGGGCATTCAGGGGCAGCAACCAGGCTGGGACCAGGACAAGTAGGCCAATCGGCTATTGGTCAATGAAGTTTTGGCTCACTCCTTGTTGGAGATATCGCTCCATAAGACCATCTAGTACTAATCTACTATATAGACATTTTTTGTTCTAGCTGTGTAGGTATAGATGCTGTGTCAATTTGACTTTGGACACTGGATGCCAGTATTACTAAAACAAACCTATTTTTAAGCAAAAGCAAATATATGGGTGACCAGGGACTTAAAGGATATGTTTTATTTTGTTAGATGCAGATGTATTACTTTCAAGTCAGTGTTTTATTGAATGCCCTGAATACAGCTTATGCCATTGATATAGTTGAACAGAACCACAAGGTGTTTGTTGAAGTTGGGCTTGGTGTAATCAGATGTGTATGGTTTAAGGCTTTGTTTAAAGTGTGCGTGTGCGTGTGCGCGTGCTAGCTAGACCAATTCACAAATGCGTATTGGTCTGGAACCTCCTGAACCTGAATTCATTTTAGATTTGAAGGGGTGTTATCAACAGGCGAAGATAAAAATGCAATTGTATAAACCTACAACCAGTCAAGCCACCGGAAAGTGTGACACTTCAGTGGCAGCCATCTTGGACCCATAGGGCGCTCCTCTGTACAGTCATCGTATTAAACCAGCCACACATTAGATAAACGGTTGTGATTAGCCTGACCTGGTCCCGGTCTGCTGAACATCTATCTTGACACATGTGCAGCCAAGTAAAGATATTGGTATATATATTGTGGTGTGTCTACTGTCTATATAGGGGCCGTACCCCCATGGCTTCAAGGTGACCCACTAAAGGAGGGCTCAGAAGGATCCGAGGTCGGCCCAAGCCTCCAAGAGTTCCTCAAACACAGTAAGGAACCATTAACCTGGATCGTGCTACCCTTACTCATCCTTACCCCATCCGGGAACTGTCCCTGTTAAGGGCAGACTTTGCCTCCCCGGCTCTGCTAACCCCAATGCCTGGGCTGCTCTGCCACACTGCCTGTTTAGTTTCTGTAAGACTTGGTTTGTGTTTCCTGAAGAGTTTGTGTAAGCCTGTGTGTTTTTTCTGTTTCCTAGAGGAGCAGCAGAAGCTTAAGAAGCTTCCTCCTAACAGAGTCGGGGCTAACTTTGACCACAGCTCGCAGACCAACGCCGACTGGCTGCCGTCGTTTGGCCGTGTGTGGAACAGTGGGAGGCGCTTGCAGTCCAAGTGAGATCCTCCTGACCAATATGACGTAGTATCTAATATGTGTTAGATAATATCTAATCATAATATCTGATCATGTCTAATGTATCTAATATCTAGTCAATATAATATGTCATTTAATAGAATATCTAAAACGATATAATATCTAATCTAATGGCGTGTCTAATATAATGTTATGACTAGTTTGAAAAGGTGTATACATTTCAATGGATACTTGTCAGACAGATATAGACTCTAAACCATTGGTATTTAGCTATGGGCCTGAATATTTGAATATTCGTTCTTGACTGTATCACTTTTGTATTTGCAGACCTGCGGTTCGTGTTGATAATTATAAGATGTAGATGAAGTCATGTTGCACTGGGTCTCCTGTTCATTTGGGACTGATGGTTTGTGTTTCTTCTTCAACAGGAACCAGTTCAGAGAAGAAGAGGGCGGGAAGAAGAGAGGGAAGCGGAGAGAATCGAGTGACTCAAAGAAAATGCGACCAAATCCATAAAGGCTAACAGCCGACTTCCATTGGCTTGCCTTGACTATGGCAATACACACCAGGATATGGAGATGTATATACTGTATTTTATCATATCTGTGCAAATAAATGTGTGCTCAAATCTGAAGTAGTCCTGGATTATGTTTATAGATGGTCTGGATTACATCTTCATATGTAATCATGAATCTAAAGGTAAGCCTTTATGTTTCTATGCTTTGAATTTTTTCAATCCAGCAGAAGTCCTGCAGAACAGGAACTAAGTCCATTCAGCCGCCACCATTGCTCCATTAGTACCAGATGACAGTATATACCAATCATTATGTTACACCTCAGGAACCCAGCTTGACTTTTGTTTTAGGTATGAAACATACTTTTTTTTATACTTGCAACTCTTCCAGGTCCAATAACTTTATGGATGACTATGTAGTAGAGATAGTGATTGGAAATCTGCTCATATTCTCACGAACAACTACCAGACGATATTTAAGTTGGCGGTTCTATCTTAGATTTTAGAGAGTCTTGTGGCAAATCAGAAAAAAGAGTTTTAAAATAAAAACTTTTCAGATGCTATCCGACAGCTAGAAAGCAACGTGTGCAATCTGATTACATAACTTCTGATATCTGTCCAGAAGGGCCTGCCAGAGGGATCCGTACTGGGACCTCTGCTACTGCTGACCATGAAATCAATGACATTGGGAAAGGATGCTGAAGAAAGTGATTGCTCTTTCTGCCGCCGCACTTGGTGAACTGACATCAGCTTTTATGGTTATTTTAATACATAAAGAATAGGCTGAAGAGTGGAGGCGTAAAAGTATTTGGGTTTCTGGATAGATGAGCATCTGACTTTTAAGCGTTATGTTGCTGGGCTTGTGACCTATTACCAGGTCCTCATAATAGGAGTATTCCCACTGCTAAGCTCCTATACATAGGCAGTATAGCGGAGTGTTCGGGGCACCATCCATTCATTTTTTTTACTTTTAACTTCAACTAATACTATTTTAATACTTTTTACTACTACTATTATTTCAAAATATTACAAAAAAGCCCAGACCAACATAGATACATAGCTAGCCTGTTAAAATAGCCTGTTAAAACTTTGAGTCACAGTCTCAATAACTCCTGTTTTGTTTTTGTTCCAAGATTATGTAACTATGATATCTCTGACTTACGTAAAACAACATGATGACAAAATGGACATGCCTATAACTTTCTTGAAATTCTTGAAGTGTCAAATTAGTAATTGAATCTAATCTGTGTAATCTATTCTAATTTTCAGAGGTCAATGGAGGCCGATGAAAGGCTGACAGGCCGTGCCTCTATGTGAGCAGCCTGTAGCTGAGCCTCCTCCCATTGACCCAGTGCACAAGGACAAACTCTCTGCCCCCCCGCTGGCTGAGCTGGCAGAGGTAGAGGAGTCTGAATTCATAATGAAAAGTGCTTGCTCATGGTGGAAATCGTTGGGTCTCTGGAAATAACATCATGAAGAGCTTTGGACTAGACCTGCTCAATATGGAACGTGTCTTGAGATAACTGCTGTTATTTCTGTTATGCATTGGCGCTATATAAATAAAATGTAATTTAAATTGAATTGAATTATCGTGGTGCGAGTCGTTCAGCTGTTGTCTCAGAAACCCCACCTCAACTCCTTCCCCCAGAGGTGACTCACCTGTCATAGCCTCCACATCTGCCAGGCTTGATAGATTAGATAAAGGGAAGTGCAGCAGAGCAGTGGTACTCGTTGCTGTCCACGTGTTTTCCTGAACTTGGTTGCCAACTGTTCGTAAATTCAGTCTCCGTTGTGTTGTCATTTCTGTTGTTATACTTGTTCAGATTCTCTGAAGTGTTGGGGGACAAACTGGATGTCTCTCATCTGTTTACCATAATCTACAATCACAGGAGATAATGAAATTCCAGAAAATGGAAATACAAACAAATATGGTTCTCTTCCAGACTAAATGGTCATGGCCAATTTACACTGACTAAATTTCTCCCCTCAAAGTTGAATGATAATTCTGTCACTCGTTTTACACTCACACCCTTTTACTCACACTGCTGTCACTTGAAGTTCATTCTCTCAATGAGCACCATTTCATTTCATGTTTAAAAAGCTTTTTATTATTATCATCATCACATGAAAGACTGACAATGTGAGCTTTTTAAACAGAAGACACATACTTTATTCATCCATGGGAGGAACTTTCTCTTGTGTGAACTAATATTGTTATGGTGTTTAAAAACAGTGGTTGTGTCATATTTTAAACATAGGACTTCTGATGATGGATGGTTTTGCATAGCTCCACCCATGTGGCATTATTGGTACACTTAGTTCCTAGTGCAGACCAAGATCAACAACCCGCCATTGGTTTTGTTGGAAGTGGCAAATACATAATAAAGCATGATGGTGGGGTTCCAGTACGCTATGATGGTGGAAAAGCGACAGGCACCTTTGACTAGAAATAGAAAAGAAAAGACCAATTCAGGGTCATCACTTTATTTACCATTATATTGAAAGAGGTCAGCACCAAAAGTAAAGAGTACATTTAATCTGTGTCTAAAGATATATTTCAAAGAACCTGGAGGGAGCTGTGTTAACGGTATTTCAGGACTACTGACGGATGACGGTCTCCAACCACTTCTTGTACGCGAGGGCAAAGCGTCTCTGCTCCGAGTTGCAACAGTCGTCGAGTAGACCGGAAACGAAGCCGTGCTCGGCCTGTGAGTACGCCAGGAGGCCCGTCCTGGTGAGACCCTGGTCTGGCAGCCCGTCCACCTCCATGGCGTCGCCACCGCCGCCCGGCAGTCCGTTTAGGCTCGGCTCTGCGCTGCCGGCGCACGCTTGTCCGTTGTCCTTAGAAATACGAAGACGAGACGCGTCGCCTTCCTCAGCGCCGCAGGGGGAATCCGGATGGTCCCGTCTCCACTGGTACCACAAGAAGACCACCTGCCTCCTGCGTTGAGGAAATGTCAGACGTTGCATCAACATTGACTCATCAGTGCAGATTCTTTGTAGAGAATATCTCGCCAAGATTAAACATGTTGTTGATTACGAATGAAACCCTAGACTCCAGCACCATGTGGTTTGTTCTTGTGATCTCACCTGTGACACCATAGGGACTCATGGCCCGGGAAGGACTGGATCAGCTCTGAGCAGAACTCCAGCTCCAGGTCAAACAGCTGGGGTATCGTCACCGCGCCCGCTTGCCACTCTTTACTTGATTCTTCCAGCCCGAATGGCCGCACCCTTGTGTCCTTGAGCCGGGCACTCTCGCCGGACGTTGTGATGCCTTGCTGATGGAGAGAGGTGGCCGAAGTGGATTCTTGGGCTTTGCAGAGTGCCGTTAAAAGGGCCTGAAGCAGGAACTGCCGATAGTGGAAGCCGCTGTGGTCTGAAACATGCATAGATACCCATAGACGCATGGAAGAGAACTCCTCCAGGAAAACCTGCAGGAAGTGGGGAAATAAAGATGTGGTTGGATAATCTTTGTTTAAGCCCAACACTACATTTCTTGATGAAACCAGTCATCTGCATTCAATTTGACAGAAAATATAGGCCATTAGCCTTATAAATAATAAAAATATATACCGTAAATAATTTAATACATGATGAAACAGTGGCCGGTCTCTGTTCTGTCAGATTATGCACGGTTTTCACACCGCATCATGACAAAACCTGCATCGATGAAGAGACTGTAGAAGTGCTTTACCGATGCATGTCTATGTTGCATTTCAGCATACAGAACAAATGCGGAACCATTCTATATAGCAGAAAATGCCCCACCGAGTACCGCAGAGAGAATCATTTTCCCCAGCGCCAGTGGTACGACAGTGGGCGCAGTTTGAAATAAATTTTTTGGATCATTTCTAATGTTTTCAAAACATTAGAAATGTTCTTTTTTGCTGATATAGTGTATGTTTCTTGAACGTGGAACGTGCTGTGTAAAAGCCTATGCCTAGCGCAACTGGTTATCAATCAAAACACAGTGATTTGACTATTGAAGGGGAGGTTGACTAAATGTATTTCTATCGAAGATTTGAATTGTGGAAGATTCTAGCTCACCCTTAATTAGCATGAAGTAGGGATATAAGTCGACAGGGCGACCCGCTTGAAGGGGTGTCTTTAACCGATTAGGCACTGGTCCGGAGATGATGACACAACAACACACTGATTGTATGTAGTTTATATTGCCTGTCGTACACACAACTACATCCACGATGATGAATGTTCAATATTCCCCACGTTTTTCTGCTTCCTGATCTCAACTCTGGAGATGGTCCATCTCGGGTGCCAACAGAAAAGGGCCATGGGGTGAACAACGCGTGCCGCGTTTGAGTAAGCCTATATTTTACTTTCTATACAGTTGTGAAATTGACACAAATCTGAAATTCGCCTTCATTAAACAAAACAAGAAGAAAAAGCTCCATGCACCTCAACATTATCCTTGGCTATGTGTTGCAGCACCCAGATACGGTGGGACCAGGCGTTGTAATTGCTGGGGTAGCGGCCGGCCGCCTCACAACACACGGTCATCTCTTGCTGAAGAAGTTTCACTTGGTGTGTGCAGAGATTCTGGCTGCTTCCTGTTGCTTCAGAATGGCAGAGATAGCCTTCACCTTGCTCCTTCCTACAGCCCTTCTGTGCGTAACACTGCTGAAGGATCTGCAGAAGCACCCAGCGTCTGAAAAAGGAAGATTGTGTTAAAATGTTTAAAATTCATTTACATTTTGTATTTCTTTTTTTTTTTTATATCCATAATGCAGATTCAGTGTGTAACAAACAAGCAGGTTGTTTCTCCATGCTGAATTTGGTATGACTTATTATTTTTGTATTATTAGCGGGTTGAGAGGGAATAACCTTTTATTTTCATACAAATACAGACACTTTAGTAGTTTGTGCCAAGGCCATGCCGAGTAAACAATGTGATGCTTCAATGTATGGAAATAGTCAGCCACGTGAGGGTACCCAAACAGGACAGGTGGCCCCAGTTGTATTTTACAGTAGCTCTCTTCTGTCAAGTAATGTTGGCGCTGTAGCTCACTTGCATTGTGCAGTCGACCAAAATCTTTATTTAAGATCATTTTAACAGGTGACCACGGGTTTTGGTTTTGCTCCAAAGTCAGAATGGACATCTAAGTGAATCATCTCCTGAGTAATAATGCATTATTTCACTCAGTCATCAATTCACTAGAACAACCTTCTGGACCTCTCACAGGTCTGGATTCACAGGAGGCCACAACTCATACCCTCCTTGCAATCACAGAGAAACTTCACACTGCCCAAACAGCTTCCCTTGCCACCAGTCATTCTGCTGGACCAGCTGGACAGCCTTTGCCATGAAATCACCAGATCCTCCGCTTCAGAAATTGGGAATCTCAGGCTCTAAACTTCCCTGTTCACATCCTACCTAAAGGATCGCACTTGCAGGGTAACCTGGAAAGAATCTAACCTTGTATTCTCACTACTGGGGTCCCTCAGGGATCTGTTCTGGATCCAATCCTCGTCTCTCTGTACACCCTGGGTCACTGGGTTCAGTCATTCACTCACATGGCTTTTCCTACCACAGCTATGCAGATGACACACAACTAATTGTTTTCGTCCTGGTCTGAAACCAAGGTAGCAGCACGAATCTGTGTGTCTGGCCGGCATGCGCACCCTGAGCCCCCCATAAAACTCATTGGATCTACACAAATCACATAGATGACCTATTTTGGATCAAAGACGGCAAATTTCACTGAAAGGTGACAAGTTTATATGCCTGAAACCCAGGCAGTTTACAAGAAAATAATAATAATAATAATAAATAAATAATAATAAATAATCTAAAATAAACCAAAAAAAAGTGTAATTTGAAGTATATAGTATAGTATAGCCTTCCAACATCTTTTCATTGTGTTCTTTCATACCTGTGGATCCATGTCTCTGGGCTCTTTGGAAACCTTGTAAGGGCAAGCTTGCCAAGGTAGAGGTCCTTCTCTGGGTTTAGTACACCACATTGGAGCAGCTCCTTTCTGCAACACCCAAGGCATCCGTTATGCAGTATAACGCATTGTTTACAAAAGCCTCTCACTATATTTAGAAAAAGGTTTAGCCGCAGTAGGCTTTTTCAGTCTTCTGAAAATCTAGCGTTTTTTTTATTTGTTTTTGCCACGGTAATCAACAAATAATAAAAAAAATAATAAATTTTGGAACTGCTAGGTGCCATATGATTCAGCGATATGGAAATGTTAAAGCAAGGTCATAGATTTGGCAGAGGGCATTTTTTGGAATCTGTGTGAATTGTTGTGCTTCACTTATTTATCATCCAGTTTGGCAGAGTTTTAGTCTGGCAGTCGCATAGATTCCTCCTAGCTAGTGTTTGGTGACGTCATCTCTCCCGAATTGCGTTTAGGTTGAAGTAAATTTCATCATGAAGCTATAATGGTTGATTTTGGGCATGTCATTGTAGACGTGAATAAAATAAATAAATAAAAAGCGTGCCAGTGTGCGCTGTACACTCAATAAACTGACAACTGGTCATTCATACCTGATATTCCAAGCAGTTGTAAAATCTGGGTTGAGTAACAGTAGCGTAACAGTAACATCCACAAGGGCTGGGGAGAGACAACACAAGCAGATTCTTTTCACTTATAACAAGCGGTATATTACTTAGGAACTGACAGGGACCCATATGTTTTAATCTTATAAATCACAACATTTAAAATAGTGTTTGTAATTGTCTACCTCCTAGTTAACTTTTTGGTCTTATAATGGAGTAAAAAACTGTATAGTTAATTATGCACAGATCAATGTAAATCTTAAATAATGCCACTTGCAAATGATGCAAGTGCTGATGCAGAGATCCATGCATAATCAACAACAAAAACTACAATAACAATGAGAAAGTCCTGTGGTGCTGAAACAGACTGACAGCTAGGCCTGCACCGGAAAAGAATACTTGAAGATCCAATCACGGGGTCTACCTTCCTGAACTGTTCTATTTACTAAACCAGATGCAACTGGTATTTATCATCAATATTCTGTAAAGAGCATAATAGTTCAAACGACTGAAGTTACACTTAGGTTTTGAATGCCAAAGTACCATTGTTTTTGAAAGTACCTCAGATCCATGCTAGAATTGTAAATTGTGTGTGCTTTGGCTGACAATTTCAGACTTGTCAGCCAAATCAAATCTTAGTCCGTTACATAAAGCCAAATCAAATGATTAGGCTACTTTCAATGATACATGTCCTTCGGAATCCCAACTGCCATGTTAAATTCACACGAGCAAATACATGACTTAAAACTAGTTTGTAGAATTGCGTTTACCTTCTCTATCCAGATAGTTCTTGCGCTGTCGGTAGAGTAACAGCTTTCTGTGAAGGGAAGGAAGCAGGAACTTCACACACCAACTCTCCAAGCCCAGCTTGGTCTCAATCAACACAATAGGGCTGCGGTTGTAGCGTGGTTCTGGACAAGGAATGATGCCAATTTCATCACTGAAGAGAATTCAGACAGAAAGTATATGGATCAACAGATATAGGGATAAACATATACATTTTGTGCACAGCCATCACCACACACTTTCCATGGGATATCCTGCATGACAACATGGATCACCAGCTCATGTATCAATGTCAATCAAACTCCACAAATAAATTGGTTTCCAACATCACCACCCTGTGTCCTTGTTCTGAAGGAGCCCAGTAAAAGCCACATAGGTGGAGTGTGGCAGCCCATTGCTTTTTTATGTTTTGTAGGAGACATTGCTACAAAAATAAAGTTGTGAGAATCGTGATCTCAATTCTCTGAGAAAAAAGGTGACTATAATTGTATGGAGCAGTCTGCGCCTAAAGCCGATGATACATTGTAAACACAGGTGTGTTGTGTTGTATTGCTTGGCCCTGTTGGGAAACATATGACGCCATGTTGAACAGGTGAAAAGCCTTCAGGCAGGACACTGCTGTGCCACGGCAAACGCCAGCACTGCTGCCGAGGATGCCAAATAACCTAATAACCCGTCAGTGCCATCTGCAGTCAAAGAGGCAAAAAAACAACATGATGCACAGCGCCTCATACGCCGCAAACGACGAGCATCTCCCAGGCGGCTGAACACGCTGACGCTGAAAGTAAATTAGGTCAACGAAGAAATGTTGAGCATATAGGCCAAGTCTGAAAGAAATGGCATATTAAATAGTAAGCAGCTCACTTGGTGTTAAATTTACGAATTTGGCTATCTAACCCAGGTGTTATTATGTTGATTTCTGTACTTTGTTAAAAGGCAGGGGACACGTAATGCAAATGCTTTCGTTGTACGACATTGTACGACAATCTGAAGGTGACTAAGGCACCATAATAATACTACTAATAATAACAACAACAACAAATAATAAACATAAAAATTATTTTAAAAAAAACCCAGTTCCAAGTCTCTAAAGAAGTTTTGGGGTTTCCTTCGATGCCCTCCTGAAGCAGAGCAACACGAAGCCCTGGGATAATAAAGACTACATGTAGACGACAGCGTATTTACCAGTAAGACGAATGTGTTGCTCTGTTAATGAGAAAATAAGCCGAAAAGCGGTTCAATATTCAACATCGATCATCATTTGATTTAAATTGACTAAATTGTCAGCCGCACCTCGAGGTGGAAGCCGACTACCGTGCAGGTATTAAAGTTAGACGCAGACGATGTATTTAGTGTCTTATTGCATGGTGTCATCCGACACACGGCTGTTGGGAGTAACGCAGTGGTGATGAAGATGTATGCATCTGAAACCTATAGACATAGTCATGGGATAAGGTCTACATGGTCTGGGTCGACGTTTAGGAATCAAATGAGCTCAGGTGGTGCAGGTGATGGGTCTACATGGTGCTCGACGAGCAGATAATTTCATGACAATGCCTTCAACGGTTTACGGTTTACTTACATATTTGGGTTTTTCTTAAATGCATTTGAGATATCCCGTACAACTCTTTGAACCAAGACAGCAACCTCTTTCTCAAATTCAGCCATTATTTATTTCTCCAGTTATCCTTTCCTCCTCGACTTCTTCATCTTCTTACTCAGATAGATATTAAACCAACACGGTGTACATTACCGCCACCTACTGTGTGGGAGTGAGTACGCTACAACTATTACGATTAAAAAGTGCCTGATATTCTTTTAATCAATTTCAATAAATGTCTCACAAAATACCACAAAAAGGTAAAAGGAACATGACCACATTACCGTCTACAGGAAATGATTTCCAGGACATCAAAGGAACAAAACATGACCCATCATGCACCAAAACTAGCTTTTCTTTGCTATGCTTGCAAATCAAACAAACATCACTGCCAAATCAAACATCAACTGAAAAGGAAACATATTCAATTAATCTAGTGACCAGATTGCTCATTACTATACTGCTGGTGAAATCCCTTTTTTTATGTTTTGAAACCAGAAAGAGAATTGCTTTCAGGGCTGGCTTTAACCCCTAAATCCCATAGCATTTTCTGGACTCTGGACTTGTGCAAACATAACATATCCAGCCCCAAATCATGCGATTACAAATGAACAGTCCAAGAGAATGGACATGGAGGACGACCAGGACTCGACTCGTCGTTCACAGCAGGCATGCCAGAGCTCCCGCGCCCCGACCTTCCCCGGTCTAAGGTGACTGAGAGGGTGTGCAGCATCCACGCCATCCTCAAGGAGAGGAAGCAGCAGAGGAGCAGGCCAGCTGGGTCATGGAACAAGGCCCCTGATGGACAGGACTCTGAGAGGTGTGCCAGGCCGAGTGACAGGGACCTGCCACCAGTCAAATGCCCCAACCACTAAAGAGAAATGTACACACATTTCTCATGCTTTTTGGGCACAGTGATGTCAATTTCTGCTTTACAAAACCAATATACACAATTGGCATATACAGTACATTTCGACTTTAATAGCTTGATTTTTAACAGTGACAGGATTTATGCTTTGTATCACAAGCATGACGTTAGCTTAGCAACAATAAATCCCATCAAGTTCTTACATAGAAATTCTGATTAGTTTTTACATTTCAGAGCAAAAAGCTAATTTCCTCTGGAGGCAGATTAAGGACGTTCCAATACAACATACTTGACTCGCACCAGTGTTTTACCCTCCCTAAGCATGTTGCATGCTAGGGACCTGGATTTGTTGAAACAAACACATCCAGCAATTTAAAAAAGCAACACATCCAGGTACAGTTACATTCTCTAATAGAAATGTATTCATCAAAATAAATTATGGCTATACATTTATATTATTTAAATTTATGGTAGTGAGAAACGTGCCTTAGGAAATGTCATAGTGCTGGAGCATGCACTCACGGTGGGATAAGGTGACTGTGTGCTCTGGTATTCTGTGTCGTGATCACATTTGATTTTGACCTTGAACATCCGCTGTTCTATGAGCAGAATTATCTTTGTTTCCCGTCAGCCACTGTAGCAGCTGACGGGACATACAGCTGGAAGGGCTCTCTGCATTGTATTCTTCTTAAACATGTAAGATACAACAAAAATGTAATATGTCAATCAAATACGATTTCACCACAGATAAGAACTTAATATCATGTTTCGCTAAACTATCAGTGCTAAATAAATTGACTATCATTGTAACCAAAATCAAAATGTAATTATCGTGTCATCCCAGCACTAATTCCTATCTGAAGCACATTTTACAAGATGTTGAGGGGAGGAAAACGCTAAGTCATAGCAATTAAAACACCAGTAGGACAGCCTGATGTTTCTATCTTCTCAGGAAATCCTCAAGGTTAGAATTGCAGTTTCTCAGCCATTCCGGGTTCCTGTTCTGTGGTTGCTCATCTGTGGTTGAAGGTTCTCAACTGTGTAGTCTGCGTCAGGCTCATGTCATTTTAGAGACCTATAAGCATGCTTTTATGTATTCCAATAATGCACGAAAAACATCAGTAACATTTGTCCATTAAAACTGCGCAAAGGTTGTAGGCCTCCAAACCTTGCTGCAGCTCTGCTGCAGGTAGCACAGGTATAATGCTCACTGTAGCATGTAACACAATAGCTCTGAGGGAGACAGAGATAAACGTGTTGGTAGGAAACACGCTCATGACATCACTAGACCTGCCCTGGTCTATGAATGCCCAGCAGTCTTGTCCCAGTAGTTCAAGTGGATCCTTCGTAGGGACTGAGGAAATCATCATTTATCTTGCTGTTTGTTCCTGCTGTTGTCTTTGTTGTCTCTGTTTATTGGTCCAATGTATCCACAGCAAATGTTATGTTATATACTAGAATAGCCAGTACATCTAATAGTTTTCCATGGCATTTATGTGTAAAATATCATTCTTGTCAAAGGTACTATTTAATGGCAGTTGCTACTACTTCGTGTATTCACAAAGTGAATGCACACAAAACAAATTACAGCATAATGTTCAGGATTGACTAATGGAAGTTAAAAGGCAACTAGATGAAGCCTTTCATCAAATGTTTCCATTGGAATTTGGATGAATACATCAATTGTATTTTCTGGGCCGTACTCATTATTTATTTAGTGTTAATGAGGGAAATAACAAAAGAAAGGTGGTTAAATAATTTAAAGCCAGGCAAGGGTCTAATTACTGAAACATAAGCTTCTTGACAATGTTCAGAAGGCACGTTATCAAGAGTGTTCAAATTGTGCATTTGTAAATATATTAACAATTGGATTTCTTCGATAATTCCACTGTTTAAATGATATAGGCCTACGATATAGAGGGATGTGACAAAATATGTGTTCAGCAGCCGACGCAGTTCGGTTACGGACACCACAGTGAACTCTGACCCCTGTGTCTGGTCACCTGAGTACACAGCCGTCTGCCTACCTGTTTCAGCCAGTGTTCAGCAATTGCTTCTGCTCGGACAAAACATGCACTCTCGTCTCTGAGAAACTTAAAAATAGTCCCGACTGCTGATACGTTGGACTAGAGCAACCCATCTCAAAGCAATGGAGAACTTTTGGATGTACCAGACGGACAAGCAGAATGAGCAGCAAGCTACAAAAGAGCAACCTCATTTGGAGCAGCATTGGCAAGATGAGGTTTGGACAGTTTTAATCAGTCAGTCTGTATCATTATTTGAAAAATATATTTGTGTCGACAGCCGAGGTATTTATAGCTTTCCTGTGGTGCATTTGGCCATTTTGAACGTTTTTTTTTTTATGTGTTTCAATTGTAATGTTGAGAGGAGAGGACATTATCATTGAAACAGACAACCATCATGCAGGGGTGGGGATTCAAGGGAATTGATAGTAAAAGTATGTGACTTGCGACTGGCAAAGACAGTGGAGACTTAAAGGTGATGTACGTAAGATTAAAGAGCTGTTATGTGAGTGAATTTTTTTGAAATGTTATATCTGCCAATCTGTCAGGTATTCATGAGTAAAATGCCGTGGGAAATATCTCTTCTGGTTGAATGTTTTCTTTGTGTAAAACGATTAAGATTTTAGACTGCTCCCTGTAAAATTTCTGACAAATCAGGGCATCTCTTCCCTGATTGGTTTAGGGAATCCATCTTGCCTGTCAATCACAGCTGCATAAAATGCAACGCTCCTCAAATTGGTCAAATATCGGGAGGGAGGGTTGTTTTTTTTGTTTTGTTTTGCTTTTCTGCTCTCTTTACAACTCAAAACGTACCTACAGTTCCTTAAAGTGAAATTAACGTTTACATTTTTAAAGTCTTGTGTTGCAAGGCTATGGTCGATTGACAATGTTAATGACTACTGCACTGGAGAACACAGCACCTCAGTCACCTGGTCCTCATTTTGCAGGGACACGTGTATCATGTGCCACATTTGGAAACATGAGCTCACTTGCTCACATTTCTCTTTCGCCATGCAAGAGGAACTGCATCTCCATGAATGTGAATGTGAATCTACTAGCATGTATGAGTTAATCTTGGGATCCTCCACAATCATAGAAGATGGCTTGTCTTCTTTTGAAACCTAAGAAAACCTAAGACAGCTATTTTTACAATAGCTGTCATATGGAATTATGGCATTAAAATATTTAATTTCATGTATTACAAACTTTATTTTGTATGTAAAAAATGTGTCAATCAGTGAAAAATCAAGTGCAGGTGGATTTGATAGAATAGAGTCTTGTTATGTTTTGTAGGTAATGAACGCAACTTGTAACCAATAATGGCAAAACAAAAATAGCTATTGTCCTCTACTAACATACTATAAAAATAGATACTGTCCTCTACTAATAGACTATAAAAATAGATACTGTCCTCTTCTAATAGACTACAAAAAGAGATGTATCTATTGTCCTCTACTAATATAGACTATAAAAAGAGATCTATTTATTCAGTCTTTTATCTCCCTCTACAGTCTCCAGGTTCTGTCTCATCCTCTCCCTCAGAGGCAGAGTGCTCCAGCAGTCAACTCCTGCAGGATCAGGGCTTTGAGTCTCCTCCGAGTGAGGTGTGTGTGTGTTCCCACAATGCCTGTGCATGGACAGCTGTCCTTTCATCTTAGAATTTACATAGACTTCAGACAGGATCCTGTGCACTTAGCAGTAATGCCCTATCTGCTCTTCTTCATAGGCTAGAAAAAGCCTTGCATCATTTCCAAAATTTGTAGAAGGTGAGTACTTTACATTATGTCGTGTAATATAGGCCTATGTAAGGAACAAACCACAGCGCGCTGTCCCTCAAAATATCAAAATAACATGCGTATATATATACTGTATATATATATATATATATATATATATATATATGTATTTCCTTCTTTGTTTGCAACTCCCCAACCTACACTACACTTTCAGTTTCATTTCTTCTTCCTCCATGTCACGATACCACGTAGTTCCAGGCCCGTGTGATCCAGATGACTTGATCAGTGGCGTCGTCTTTGCTGCGAACTACCTGGGATGCACGCAGCTCCTCTCAGAGAAGACACCCTCCAAGAATGTACGGATGACGCAGGCCCAGGAAGCTGTCAAGCGTGTTAAGGTGATAAAAGTAGTAGTATACTTTATACTTTTAGTAGTATATAGAGAGAGACATTACATTAATTTATATATATATATATATATATATATAGATATAGATATGTTATATGATATATATAGTTGTAGTATTAGTGACTTTCACACTTAGTATTGCACCAATTTGAATTAGTTTGAACCAAAACTAAGAAAGTTTTAGGCATTTTCAATGAAAACCTATCATTCCTCTGCATTCAATTTGTGTATGTTTTGGGTGTGTGTGTGTGTATGTGTGTGCGTGCGTGCGTGCGTGTCAGGCCTCCGACAGTGATTCTCAGGACATATCTGAGGTAGACCTGTTCATCTCCACGCAGAGGATCAAAGTGCTCAGTGCGGACACACAGGTACACTTTTCTGTTTATTCACAGAGTACCTGTAGATGCCTATTGTAATTGTTGGGATTCCGTATTATTATTATTATTATTATTATTATCTTGGATCTCTAACACCTAGCTAACATTTGCCGACAAAGTGAAAGGATCAGCTCTGCCGGCCGAGGGAGGAACAGAGCTGACACCTGGTGTGAGGGCCTCGGTTAGCATGCTGAACAATCTGCCTCTTGGATTCAGAGGAAATGTTAAACATTTCCGATCTATGTGGTTTTCTATCACACTCCCATCAGGCAAATGCTTAGCTAAGCGCTTATTGTCAAAATCGCATATAATCGGCATTTACTCTTGACCCGTGACTCAGATTCACTGCAAATTGCTTGGTGACACATACCTTATCGCCCTGAGTGACATGCTGCTGTGAATTACTAGAAAAAGGCAGCCGATGGGGAAAAGGCCTCTGGGTCAGGCCATGCGTGCCGTGAATGCCCTACGGGACTGAATGCAATCCGAATGCAATGTTATATCATTATTATTACTATTTTAAATGCAGACAATATACATTTGTCTTGACCGATATACAAATAACTATTTGCATGACGTGAGCAGTTCAGTTTGCAACTTCTGCCTATTGGCTGATAGATAGATTGGTTGATTGCATAGTGCTGCATTTTACCTCTTTATATTATTGTAAATAATGCACCACATGTTATTCATATTATAATATAATATATATAATATAATATAGGAAGTAAATTCCAAATAAACATGGAGGTAAATTACGATAAGACACAAAAATTATTAATTTGTAGAATATACAACAGGTGCAATCTGGTCAAATTAAATGAACAGCTGTGTTATTTATTTAATGAACCATGTATGTATGTATGTACTGTATGACGGGGTGGTGGTGTGGCCGAGGAGAAGCCTGGTTACTTCCACCACAGTTGCCAACAAAATAGTAACAAAGGAGTTACTTTCATCCTTAAAATTATTGTTTTTTTATGGGCTTACTCGGCTGTCGATAATCGTGTTTGTCTAATTGAACAATAAAGATGAAGTATTTAACAACACTGTGGTATAATTACTGATAATAAAAAGATTGACAAATATTGAAAATAAAAATATAAATTTGATTGTTTATTTAAAAACCGGCCAGGCAATTGTTAGTAAAATGCTAAATATATATATAAACATTTCAAATAACAATAAATAATGATCAATTGCTGATAATTAGTATTTTTGAACAATAATACAACATGGATATATAAGAGAGAGAGGTCCTTTCGGTCTTTATTG
>OMKI01010615.1:0-11807 GCA_900302315.1 Phycis blennoides | reverse complement strand
TGGGCTTACTCGGCTGTCGATAATCGTGTTTGTCTAATTGAACAATAAAGATGAAGTATTTAACAATACTGTGGTATAATTACTGATAATAAAAAGATTGACAAATATTGAAAATAAAAATATAACCCAGTCATTTGATTGTTTATTTAAAAACCGGCCAGCCAATTGTTAGTAAAATGCTAAATATATATATAAACATTTCAAATAACAATAAAAAATGATCAATTGCTGATAATGAGTATTTTTGAACAATAATACAACATGGATATATAAGAGAGAGAGGTCCTTTCGGTCTTTATTGGTCATTCTCAGTATTTCTTTTAGATATGGCAATGAAATTTGTTCTCTGCATTTGACCCATCCTGTGGTACATAGCTCAATGATGTCATATCTTCAGAAATACGCCACTGTCTCGCTATTACAGCATTAAGGCATCACTAGACTCGAGAAACAACCCTTTTTAACCCTTTTTTTACGCCCCGTGCTCCTGCACCGACACGTGGCTCGCCGTCCGCCTGCCAGGAGGTGATGATCGACCACCCCCTGCAGGCCATCACCTACATCACCGACATCGGCGACATCGTGGTGTTCATGGCCCGCCGCCGCGTGTCCCGACCGGACTCCCAGGAGAGCGCGGAGGCCTCACACAACGACCAGAGCAACAGCCTCCCGTACAAGATGATCTGCCACGTGTTTGACTCCGAGGACGTGAGTTCAACCTCCTGTTCCGTTATTTTCCCCACCTTTTCTAAAATCGCCATTAAAAGGGTGGCTCTGTGGCTTCAGCTGTTAGGGTGAGAGTACTGCGTCTAAGGTGTGTTTGTGAAAGAATTATAGTCTGCAACTGAAACTTTGATGACGGGAAATCGCAGAAAAGGTGGATGGAGAACACAAATCCAGCATTAATTATGTCAATGGCCCAACTTCTTGTTTTTGGGTGTTACCAACGTGATTGTTACTCCTACGTGAACATGGTTGAAGCCGTTATGAAGCAGTTACGTCCAAGTACATTGACATATGACACTCCCTAACCCTAGCACCCTAAAGGGCAAAAAAACACTCCCTTGATTATCGAGGAAGAAACCTTGTGAAGTGGAGTGCAGAGTGGGGGACCCCTCCTTCCAGGGAGTCAGCAGTGCAATACGTGCCACAATTGATGTACATGGTAGTATTACAAGCAAACATTTGAAGTACAATATTTTTTTGGTTGAAAACGAGTATTGTCCGTGGTGATAAGGTGCTGGCTGAGTGAGCAGGCTGGTAGCCGTCAGGCGGAGTGGTCAGGCGTCCAGTCACACATCACAGCAACACACTTAAAAGGAGACAGAGTTACGGTTATATGGTGCAGGGTGGACAAGAAACATGTAGGGAGCCTCTAATCTAGCACCTGGATCAGCAGTGCTGGTGCTGGCTAACGGGGCGATTTTGCTGCAATGAGAGCTGACGGGCAGAGAGAGTCAGCGTCTCTGATTACACTTCTGTCTTATATCAGAACATGGAGTGTGATGGTTCCTCTTTAAAGTTGTTTAATGCTATTATTATTCACGTGAAACATAGTTCATAGTATTAGTTTAGTATTCTTATTGACATGTTTAATAATAATATGCATTATTATGGTATGGTACATTTTGAGTAACCGAATCCAGAAATCCAGCCCCGGATCCATGGTATTTGGACCAATCACAACACAATCTTACAATCTTACAACCTACAATTTCTTGCTGCGGTTATGTGTCTGTGGGGATATAATTTCATTAGCACTGTGTAGGGATTGGTTGAAATACTTTGGATCTGTCTTGAGAGTCTAAAGTCATTATACATATTGTAGATTAATATGCGGATGCTAATTGCCACTTTATTATCAGGCACAGTTCATAGCCCAGGCCATTGGACAGGCCTTTAGCGTGGCCTACCAGGAGTTCTTGAGGGCTAATGGCATCAACCCAGAAGATCTGAGTCAAAAGGAGTACAGTAAGCTGCTTAAAACCAAGGACATGTACAATGATGACCTCATTCACTTCTCCAAGTCTGAGAACTGCAAAGATGTAAGTGTCATAACCTCCTGCCTGGTGTAGCTTTGTACAGTGTACATGTTAAGTTAAGTTTTTATCAACATGACACATAAACAAATCAAACCATCACACACAAACCATGCTATAGAATGTTTGCATTTTCTTCGTCATTTTAGCCATGAATGTGCTTGAAAGCTTCAAAGTTGAAGATTTAAGCACTGTTAAGGCAGAGAGAAAAAAATCCCTCCCTCCCTCTGTTTGCCTAACATTGAGAAGTGTTGCATTTACACACCAGTGAGAATGATTAACCCAACCAATCAGGGAAGAGACGCCCTGGGAAATATACCAGGAGCGTTCTAAAATCTACATTGGCTCACAGAGAGGCAGGCGCAGTCACCTCAAAACAGATATTTCACAGAGCATTTCACTCACTGGATAGCTGAATAATAGCTTTGTCATTTATAACAAATGACACTCAAATAATAGCTGAAAAAGCTCCCAGAGCACCATTAAGGGTACAGTGTGTAGAAATCAGTTATATTCACAAATGTGTTTTAATTGATGTGTAATCCCAAGAGAATTAGAAGCATTGTGCCTTTGTTACCTTGAAAGTTGGTATCCAAAAAAAAACTGCACACTGTCATGGTATCAAAAGCAACCTATATCCATGCACTGCAATGCAAGTAAACATTGGTTTGTAGCACTGACTGATATGGATGATCAATACATGTAACAGACAGCGATAAACATAGGACTATGAATATAGTTTACCACTATGGATGCAGTAAGACAGTAAGACAGTAAGTAAGACAGTGTGTTGAGGTTGTTACCTCCTACAACTTGTACAGTGGCCATGGTGATTATGCCAAAGATACCTGTATACCTGATTGTGATTGATTAAACTGATTGGTTAAGTGTGTTGAATTTAGTATGCTTGCTCTCTACTAAATTCTACACTCTTGACCTTTAATACATACATAAACAGCATGAATTATTCTACTTGTACAGTACATTTAGGCATGCTTATTGTGACCGCTTGCTCTGTGTGCTGTGTCCCCAGGTATGTATAGAGAAATCTAAGGGGGAGATACTGGGCGTGGTCATTGTAGAGAGTGGGTGGGGCTCCATCCTGCCCACTGTCATCATCGCTAACATAATGCATGCTGGGCCAGCAGAGAGGTCTGGCGCCATCAACATTGGAGACCAGCTCATGTCCGTCAATTCCACCAGTCTAGTGGGACTGCCCCTACCCACCTGCCAGAACATCATTAAGGTATAGAGTACAGCCTCATTATGGTACAGAGTAGAGCATCACGAAGATCACGTGGAGATCTAAACCAGTGTCTGTCGTGATTTATGATGAACACCATGCAGGCAGTAAACTGTAGAAATAACCGTATTAAAATCCCCTTCTGAAAGCTTCCTCCACTTGAGCACAAATGAGTGTTCTTCAGTAGAATATCTCTGTAACAAGCTGTAGCTCCATCGCCTGCAGGTCTTGGTTTCAGCCCAGGCTCTGCACCGTCCCTGCCCAGAGGTTCTGCTATAACTATGGCTCTCACAAATTTACGACTTCTGGATACCAGATTAGATCATCAGTAACACATACATACATACATACATACATACATACATGCTACATACAAGCGCTAGGTGGAGGTGGAGCCACAATGTTGTCGTTTGGTTTAGCTTGTGCAATAGCATGCGTGAACCCATAGGGAGCTTTTAACTCCATATTTACATTGTACCCTACGTTTTTGTTCTTTGTGTATTTAAGTTGTGATGTTTGGGCCAGGATGAATCCATAACACTACTATGTTACCCACAACATCACCTTTCATCGAAAATGAGTTTGATCAGATTTGGTTTTCCTTCAAATAGTCCAACAAACCCGTCTTGACCTCAGACATACTTGACTCATGAAGCCGTGTGCACTGCAGGGCCTGAAGAGCGAGACGCGTGTGAAGATGAGCATTGTGAGCTGCCCCCCGGTGACCACCGTCCTCATCCGACGGCCAGACACCCGCTACCAGCTGGGCTTCAGCGTCCAGAACGGAATTGTGTGTAATATTGAAGCCACTTTCACTTTGTCTCGAATCCCACCTCATTTGACGTTGGTGTAAGACCACTCATAAGGTTGATTATACCTTTTTTTCGCAGGTGTGTATATCATTACAAATAGACTGGTATTAGGAATGGTGTTTTTCGTATTAGTTCACTTTAAAAACAAACACCATGTCATTCAGACACGATAGGAGAATAAGTCAGAGGTATTAGTTAGCTGATTGTAGTCTCCGTCTTGCTGCAGATCTGCAGCCTGATGCGCGGTGGTATAGCTGAGCGTGGTGGAGTGAGGGTGGGCCACCGCATTATTGATATCAACGGCCAGAGCGTGGTCACCACATCCCAGAAGAAGATGATACACATTCTGTCCAACGCCGTGGGAGAGGTGAGGACTGACTGTGTATATTGGCGTTGTGTCACACTGCACCCGTAGAGCGAAACACACACCTTCTATGCAAACTCAGAATCTTTCCATTTATTTTTGTATATATCTACTATTTATATGCCGTTAAGTCATATTAGCTGTATTGTCCGTGCTTATTTCGTATGCTCATTGCTCGATGTGAACTGTGAAATATTAAACAATTATGAATGATATACAATTCAACATTGCGGTTGATATTCATAACTTGAACTAGCACAGTAGAGAAACCATTTTTCATTTTAAGCATAATTGTCTGTATAATGTAGACAAAGATATGCATCTTAATCACATGGCAATGTTATCACAACTTATAGGAATTGTCACAACGTACATTGAGTAATATCAACTGCTCAGTAATTCACTCTTATCATTTGATATCTTTCTCCTTAGATCCACATGAAGACTATGCCTGCAGCTGTGTATCGCCTGCTGACTGCCCAGGAACAGCCTGTTTACATCTGATTGCTTGACCTCACTGTAGATTTTTTGGCAGGTCTTTTGTTAATTTTTAGTGTGTCCCCTAATCTACCAATACACATCCTAAACAACATGAAAGTTGAGAAGGTTGCAGACTCTAAATTGTTCCATGGATAGACCTGTCCTCGTTATTTCATTTTCCCAGTCAAAAGCTGGGTCATAAGTTAAGTCATAAGGTCATAAGTGGCTGCAGCCTTGTTTGTTAGCTATACACATGGAAACACATTACTGTATAATCATGAACAATATTTGGACCTTTTCGAAATATGGAGATGAGTAAGTGAAAAAAAGTAATTCAATAATACCACAAAGTGGTAATATATGTTTTCTTAGTTCAATCAGAAAGTGTGGAGTGATTGTGTAATTTGGTGTGTACATTGTAACATGCATGTGATCACTTATGTGCTAAAATGCGGCCTGAGCCTTGTGGCCTTGAGTGTAAAATGGGCCTATTGTACTTAAAAGCTCTTATTTTCTGAAGCATCCCACACCTAATTAAAGGTGTACCTTTAAGTCAAAGATAGGAAGACACATTGGTGGCCATCCTAAGTTTAAAGCAGCAGTGGAGGATTGAAGAATTGCAGGGAGGCAGACGCATGCCATGTATGGAAAGCCACGGCTGATGCAAACATTTAGTTTCATCTATATATAGCTATGAAAGCAGCATTATGTAACATTTTACTGCACGTTTTAGCTTTTGCTCAAATGTATAAGTTAATAAAAGAAAAGAAGCAATCCATCCTTCTGTCTTCCATCTTGTCACCCAGGAAATCATGCTCTCCTATTAAATTTGGCTATGTGGCAGCCAAAAGCTGGCAAATACAATTACATCAAAACTAATATTTAGTACTGCTCTGATGAAGGGGGCAGTACTAACAAAAGTACTGCTCTGATGAAGGACCTGACCACAACCAGGCCTAGAGCCTAACTGTTTGAAACCCTACTCTGTGCAGAACATCAACAACATTTAAAGCACTGACTATGAACCTTTCTTGTCTAACATAAAATAAAAACAGTAAGGTTTCATTATATAACAGGACCCAAATAATTAGTGAAGAAATAAGAATACATGTTTATCTATGTGTTTTTTACTATGTTTTGGAGCTAGCTGGAGCTACTTAGGAAGGAATTTCAGGGGTTTTCATCCTGTCTTGTGCAGTACTCCAGATACAGCAAGAGTTTCCTGATCTGGCTGGGTCTTCCGACCGCCGCTTGACTGAAGCGATGGTGGGCAACCAAGACCTCCAGTGAGGGTCCCTCACACTTGAATGACAGGTCCATGACTGGCTTGATGATTGTTAAACTCCTCAACAAATCGCTTTGGGTCCCCAAACACCTCATCAGAGCCACGAGCCTCATCAGGTCATCCACGTAATGTGTAAAATGTTCCAGTCAAATTGTGTTTTTAAAGAAAGTTTAAAAGAAAGTACTACACCTACCTTGTAAGTGTGTCCATAATTATTGGAAATATTCTATATTTTGTTATGTATATTTAATTAAAAAGCTACACTGTTGAATAGATAACAGCCTCCATGTAACACAGCTAAGTAAAAGACACAAACTGTAAGAATAGTGGGTCAGAGCATGGCAAACAAGAGTATTGCGACCGTAACATTGCTGCTTGTGAAATCATAAACTCCACACTTCAACCATGTTCAACATCTTGTGATCGGAAAACCATCTGCACAATTTTAGGTGAAGGTGGGCCTACAGCTGATTAGAAACCATTTGAACACAAGATGTCATCGTTTAGCAAGTTAGCCGAGGCCTACAGCTGATTTACCAAAACATTAAAACACTATAACGTTAGGTAGACACTTGGTAGTAAGTAGCTACATTGTGTTTTACACTGAATCCACTTATGAAGCATACTTAGAGGTTGTGATGCTAACAATACAGGTTGTGATAATTCAGCGGTGAACTGTGACTGTTTCAGGAAGCAGACCTCCGTAATATGAAGGGAACAGTAAAAATGAACCCGATTTTTCCCCTCGTCTTTGGACGTCCATACAAAGGGGATCTGCCTTCCCACTGACGACAGCAGCGTCTTCTTGACATGGCGCTGATAACACCAAGCTCCTGACTGTGTGGTCCTCTAGGACGACCAAGTAGGAAGGAAAGGCTGACTGCAAAACAAGCTTTTTTTTTCAGGCAGGAATGGCACTTTCTTGTTAACTCCCTTATGCGTGGACTTTGAGCTTTGTAAGTTAGCAGACCAAGGACATAAAAACACTAAAGGAAACAAAAGCAAGGCCTCTGATGTATTCAAATCCACCACATTCTTGCACTGGTTGTGTAAGCCCTGCCTAATAACTTAACAAGACCCTTTTCACAGAAGCATCATCATAGGACAAACACAGGTGTCACTCATTATAGTCTTTTAATGTACCTGGGTGCGGATAATAGACTGAACTACTGAGGTATTCAGTTTCGGGGCCTGGCACATAAAAGCAGCAGACCCAGTGTTGGGAACAACACCCGTGTTTGTCCTTAGATGGTGCCTCTGGGAAAAGGGTCCACTGCCAAGATCGGTCACGTTCAAGTAAGCGTGTAGCGTGAAGGCCAACCGTTTCCATGAAGGGTTCAACAGCTGTGGGACGTGCAAAGTCAGTAGTCCAGTAAAAGCTGCAACGATTGATATTCTTTAATACAGTTCATTAATACCATTACCAGAAATTGTATTCACCTTGAAATTATATATAGGGACTCTTTAATCTTTAAAATACTTGTCAGTTACAAAATGCAGAAAAACAATGACAGTAGAATAAATGTTGAAGTTCAACCACACAGTTTTGTTTTGTCAAGGTATCTGTTGAGACGGCGCTCTGATGTTGAACTGGAAGGCGCGCACAACGGAGGTGCTGCATGACAACGGAGGTGCTGCACGACAACGTCTCCCTGGCCAGCAAGGTCAGATCAGAGAGGAACGGGCAGTCATCAGAAGCTGTGGAAGGAGTCAGGGGGATCTGCTGAGGCAGAGGTCTTTGGCTTCGGAGTTCTGAAGCTCTTGAGCCAAGGAGGTTATGCTTGAAACGTGTTTGAACTGAGATATTCCCAATACATCTAATGACCTCCAGATGACGCTGTTTTCTGATGAATTGTAAGACGTATTTCACACTCTTGGTTTTAGATGACAAAGGCAGCCACTCCCTCATCATGATCAACTCCCTCAAATTAAATTAAATACATGCCTGCTAAGGAGCAGGCAAACTACAGGCAAAAAGAGTTAAACATATTTTTACTCTTTATTTTATTTAGATAAATACATTTGATAAATATCTTTACAGGGTTGTGCAGATAGATTTTGTGTGGCAGGGGCTCAAGCTAAAAAGGGGCATCCCCCTGACCACAACACACACACACACACGCACACACACACACACGCACACACTATTCAGAGCCATGGATGACGAAACAATTCGATTCCGTCATATCTGATGCTGATTTTTATGGGAAGTAGCCATTACAAGATCGTTTCACTATGTTGTATTATTCATTATAAATTTAAGTTACAGCCATTTAACCTTACTATAGGATAAGGAAAGGAAAATCAAGATAAATATATTGAGAATATATTGGGAATAGGTTACATTATATATTTTAGATTGCATTTAGCATTGGATTATTAATTTTTGTAACAAAAAATATTTTTCAACATCAAAATGCTGGAGTATATTGTGCGGTCAGTGTTCATATTGAAAGTCTCCACGGAGGCCTACTTTGAACAGCGGGTTATGGACGAAAATTATATGAATAATGATTAAGGGGAAAACATCATGCAGCGAGCTCATATTTCAAATGAAAATAAAAATAATTAAATATCATATTTCACCATTTACAATATCACAAATATAGAAACACATAGCGCTGGAAAATGGAGAAATAAAAGTATGCGTTTAAAAAAAGTACAACACAGTCGATAAGTCTGATAGGAAATGTTGAGTGTTAATGACTATTTTTGAATGGTAACCTGTACATGAAATGAATTAAAGTGTTTTATATAATACTTACTTAATACTAATATACTAATAATGATGTTTCTCTCAAATAAAATGGTTATGTCTATTCCTGGGGCTAGCCTGATGGCGTCCACCCTAAAGTTCTGTAAAATGAAAATTATTGGGAGAATGTACAGCATTATAATTTTGCATGATGCATTTAGCCAGCCAAGAGTGGTGTTGGTCTTCGCCGTCCGTGTGTGGACAGTGATGGGCCTCCGGGTGAGACAAATTCAAGGGTGAAGATGACAGTGGCTCAGGATCAGAAGAGGACCTGGTGGAACACACAGACACACGGGAACCTCCCACTCACTCAAGCTTTACACATAGCCGCTGCAGACGTGAACAACGGTAGGTCAGCTACGGTAACCGCGGTGATTTGAAGAATTGGAGCCCCTCCAGCCTACAAGGTAGCCTCCGAGGGAAGGAGTTCCGATCAGTGCCATTTATGGGTGCTTCTGCCGCTGTCCATTATCTAGACAACATGGAAAGCTTTCATAGAGGTCCAATTTCCTGTCCAAACAAACAAGACCTCAAGACCTAAAAACACATCCATGCTTTAATTTTCTGTAGGCTGCACTACTACGCCCCTAAACCTGTTAGACAGCTCCAAGGTATGGGCCATCTAGAGTGCTGCTGCTAGGGTTTATCACCAAGACTGAGAAAGCAGCTCACAGTAAGATCACCACACTTCTACATCTCTAATGCGTTCTGAAGCGCTAAACCTGCGAGGACCAAAACACATCTCTGATGTGTGTTATGAGCCCACCAGAGCTCTCAGGTCATCAAGCGCTGGCCTGCTCACTGTCCCCATGGCTCCAGCCCAGCGTTGGTGAAGCAGCTTCTATGTGCACCGCACATCTGAAACAAACCCCCAGAACACGTGAGGTCTGCCTCAACACGGTTCTCTTTTAAATCAGGGCTCAAAACGTTTTGTTTTGCCGCAGCTTTTAATTAAATGTGTTATTTAGCGCTACATTTATTCTATTACCATCTTTTATATATATATATATATCTATAATATAGAAAAATATATAAAAAAATAGTATATATACTATTTTTTTAATTTTAAACTTTAAACTTTAAACTTAAATTTATTTTGTATGTCTTTGCATGTCCTTTAATGTTCTTTGTTATTTCTTCCTTTGTACAGCACTATGAGTGGCCTTGTGTTTGAATTTGCCTATACAACTAAATGGACGTATATATACATATAGAGATGTAGGCGCCACATTCTCAGGGCCGTCATGCACTACTCAGCGGTGCTGGCCGGACCCGGAGGCGTGCCGTACACGGGACCCATCTGAAGTCCTTCCCTCAGAGGGTGTCCTGTGGGTGGAAGAACACCACGCAGACTGGGGTGACGTCGCAACAAAACAAACACAACGTTTGCAAATCATGAAAAAAGCGTTTTTGGTTCGTGTTTTCCGCCACAAAACTCACTGGTCAATTTTTTTGCAAGAGCTGTCCTACAGCAGCTGGCCTACCATATAGGCTGTGCGGGGTTCAGCTCCAGCTTAGGGGTCTTCAGAGGCACAGAGTAAATGTCTTGGGAGTTCTGAGCCATCTCCAGCTGCAGATAAGCAAAAATCATTAGGGGAAAAAGAAAAACAGTTCTGTGCACAGAATCAGCACATGTTCAAATTCATCTGTTCTCTGGCGTACCTGATGAGAGCTGCTGTAAGATGCAACATTCGCTTGCTAGAGAATCGATGCCGAATGCTTGAAATTGTTAATGAATAGAATAACATTTAATTGATCTTAACATGTAAATACTTAACGGCCTACTGACACCCTCAGGGCCCGTGTCCACATGGCTTAGTCTTGTTCTGGCCGGGATGAAACGCTTGTCCACTCAGAGGCAACAACCCACAACATATCACCGACCGCCGTCGTATTGCATGTATGACATGACGGTGTGATGGTAGCCTAGCGCCGCCTGGTTTCCTCGCTGTTCACTTTATTTGACATTTTGACTATTTGGCACTTTATAATTGCTCTTTGTACCTTAGCACTTAGTCAGAGATGTTGTATACTAGCAATGGTTAACCTAGCAATTGGAATGCTTGAAACTTGTTATGGTGACTTTCTTACTGTATTAACAGCAATGAAGTGTTTCACCTTCTTCTAA
Source organism: Phycis blennoides (assembly GCA_900302315.1). Classification (NCBI taxonomy): domain Eukaryota; kingdom Metazoa; phylum Chordata; class Actinopteri; order Gadiformes; family Phycidae; genus Phycis; species Phycis blennoides. The sequence goes on along the minus strand of OMKI01010615.1, from coordinate 701 downwards.
CAAATGTACTTATTGAAAGTCGCTTTGGATAAAAGTGTTTGCTAAATGCCCTCAATGTAAATGTGAATTTAGCATAAGGTTCCACATGGACGGGACGCGGCAGGAACAAGTTTCTCCGCCATTTTCTTGCTTAAAAGGGCGGCGAGTCCCGCCCCCTCTAACATATGATTGGCTGCCTGTAAAAAGCAGCGGCAGTGACGACAGCGGCGCCCGTGTGAAAAGAGAGGACATTTTCAGCCACAGGTGCTTTGAGCGGCTGCACAAAAAAAAGCTTGACACGGGCCCTGAGAGCAGCTTCTACACTAGTACTTAGGCAATGGTTATAGTGATATTAGTTATAGTGATATTAGTTATGGTGATATTACCATTAGGATGTTCAAGTGGTCATTGATCATCAATTTCATGTTGCTAAATGAGAATGTGTGGCCATGATAATCATTTTCTACATTTTCTGATCAACGCCTCAGGGAGTTGATGACAACCCTACACGTCACGGTACCCCCCCCCCTTCACAAACTGACTCTGGCGTTGCGAGCCTCCTGCAGCTCCTGTATCCTCTGAGCGCGGGCCAGGTGATCCATCCTCTCAAACGCCTGTATCTTCCCCAGGAAGGACTGCGTCAGCGGTTCCTCGGCACGGCTGCGCCTCCGGCCCCCCTTCTCCCCCTCGTCTCGCCGCCGGAGGTCCGTGTCGGCGGCGGC
>OMKI01010612.1:8394-20332 GCA_900302315.1 Phycis blennoides | reverse complement strand
GATATATTTAATAAATGATGATATTTCGGAGAGGGAGAGCGAGTTTAGGGCCACGGTGTCTACGCACGCAGTCAGGTAGAAAGACAAGAATTAACATCCTAATTAAAATACCGGATTCACTCTTAATTCACCAGAGAATTAAACTGCTACTGCGGTCTGATGGCACGCTATAGCAAATTAGCTTATTGATTAAGGAGCGTCACGCCACCAAATACACGGAGAGAGAGAGAGAGAGAGAGAGAGAGAGAGAGAGAGAGAGAGAGAGAGAGATGGGCGTAAAGCTGCTATAACTGCTATAACAATGGTAATTTAGTGGTTGGTTTCGGCTGGGTGTGTTGTATCATTCACGCGTGTGCGCACACACACTTAAAGTTTAGATTATACCGGTTTCATACCTGATCTTATGAAGGGAAGGAATTGTATGTAGGGTTAAATAGTAGAACATTTTATAGCCTTACAATATGTGCTCAAATGGCAAAACTCAGTAAAACTCGAGTAAAACTTAATGAAGAGTGTATATTTTGGTTCTTAACACCGTTGATCGTCGTCTACTAGAGAACTACAATCTGCGGCTGAACGATCATAAAGACGACCAGGGCAGGTCTGCAGCCCGGAACAATCAACCACAAAGCATTGATTTTGCAAACTAAATTAAACCAAACGTTAGCTTAGTTAAATGTTGAAAAACTGCAATAAAGTTATTGTATTTTGGAGATAACCTTGATAACCTTAATATAATAACAATATTATGCATTAGCCTACATTTAAAATAAATAAAGCGGAGACCAAAACTGAACTTGAACTCCACTGCGCATGCTCAGTAGAAGGACCCTCAAGGAGGTAAACTTTTGGAAGTGTCCTATAGGGAAGTTCCCCACCTAGGAGGAAGTTATTTACTGACGTGATTATTGTCATTAGCACGATGATTAATACCGACTCAGTCAGGAGACTACGTCTGACAGTTATGGTGTAACTCCAGTAACTTCCCCGTATTTCACAAACAGTTATTCGCTGGGGTGGAGTGACTTTGTTTAGTATCTTAGTTGCATCGCAGGAGACAGCGTCTTTTCTTCTCTGAAGGAGTAACCGTTTTGACTCTGTATTCTCCAGTCCTGGAAAACCAAATAACGAAGAGCATGAGAACAGCTGCCTGGACCGTAGTGACCGCTGTAATCCTCACTTTGCTCATCTCGTCCACCGCCGCAGAGCAGGCGTCGTGTCATGGAGCCTACGACCTGTACTTCGTTTTGGACAAGTAAGTAAAGACACGTCCGACTCCAAGCGACGACATGTTCAGATGTGTGTGTGTGTGTGTGTGTGTGTGTGTGTGTGTGTGTGTGTGTGTGTGTGTGTGTGTGTGTGTGCGTGCGTGTGTGCGTGTGCGTGTGTGTGTGTGTCGGGGGGGGGGGGGGGGGGGGCTTTCACTAGGGTATTCTAAGACATTTTAGGCTTGGCGGAGGTAGGCCTGTTGGATGTGCTGCAAGGTAGGTCAGGATTGGTGGAGGTGGCCTACAAGTCAACTTTTTAAAGTAGATATGGACGCCTATCCTGCGGGAACCCTGCAAGAACCTCTGGTGCCACTGGTGTGGTGTTGTCACCAAACCTGGAAGTAGCCGAGGAAACTACTCCAGTAACATTGACTTGTTATTGACAAGAAGAAGTTACTAAAGAGTCAGGGTCCCGGTGTGTTGGAATCTCTCTGTGACGCGTGTGCTGGTTATGATACAATCTGGTGACCGGTCAGTGTGTTGCTCAACATCCTGTCTCCTCCTCTCTCTCAGGTCTGCCAGCGTGGCCCACGAGTGGGGGGAGATCTACTCCTTCGTCAAGAATCTGACAGAGCGGTTTGTCAGGTGAGTCACATGACGCCGAGACAGGGTATGTGTACCTGCGGGGCGTAAAAAAAAACATGGTCCTTGTTGAAGGCGCAGTAGTGGAGCACAACCTAACCACTTCCAGGGCCGGTTCCTCTCAAGACATTTCCCGTCACAATCTTCTTGTTCTTTGTGTTTTTGAGACTAATTAATTTGGGCCAAGTGGTTGGGTTCTAAATGTTTAGTTCTGTCACACATGTGAAGACTTAGCAGCTCACGCCTGCTCCGTCTGTGTGTGAAGAAAAAAAAGAAAGGAAGTCTTGTCGCTTCGTCTCCGTCCTGCGAGTGCCGGACTGCCAGCTCCAGCCGGTCCGAGCGCTTTGGTTGGAGAAAATAGCAGAGGCACCATGTGGCAGTGGGTGGAGGAGCAGCCGTCTCAGGGCTGGGCGAGCGGAGCGGAGGTGGTGGTGGTGGTGGTGGTGGTGGGGGGGGTATTGGGGGGGGGGGGGTTGTCCTCCACCACCCATCGCCGGAGCTACGCCCACAGACCACATGCATCCACCCCTAACACAGCACCCATCTACCGTCATCCACCACCACCACCACCACCGCCCAAACAGTGCAACCCACATGCATACACCCATTTTCCCCAAACACCACCACTTATCTATCCCAAACACCACCGCCACCATGCATCCGCCCATAATAACCACCATCACCACCATCTCTACACCCACCACCACTACCACTTCTTCCTCCATCACCATGCATCCACCTCCACCACCACCACCATACAGCCCTCCCCAACACCTTGACCACCACTACTACTACTACCACCACTACCACCACCATGCATCCACCCCCACTACCACCACCTCCACCACCACTAGCACTACCACCATGCATCCACCGCCGCAACCACCCCTGTTGGTCGTGGTTTGGTCTCTATCAGCTCAGTCCAGAGTCTAAGCTTCAGTGTTTTGTCTCTCTGTGAATACGACGCTGAAGCTACGAAGCGGCTGTGGGTTCAGCGTGCTTCGATGTGTAGCTTTCAGCCCACGTGTGACTTTGGAGGCAGGATGTAGATGTATATACGTCTGCTGCAAGCCAAGTCTGGCCATGTGGCTTAAGGACTGTGCTATGATAGCAGCTACGTTAGCGGCTCCGTGGGGGAGGGTTGCAGCCAGGCCATGTGTCCCGTGGGAGAGAAATATCAGCACCTCTCCTTATGCTCTGGACGCCTGTCGCATCTGAAGACCCACAATGCATCTTTCTGGCTTCCTGTCAGAGACACGCTGTACTTGGTGGGGAGTGTGTGTTCTTTTGTAATGCTTGTACGTTTGGATACGTGTCCTCTTTTTAAAGAACAATGTTGAAACTGTTGACCAAACGGAGGGTATTCAGATTGACAATAAACAATGCTGGCCGACTCGGACATATGAACACCTGAAAGCAGCCTGTACCGTAGGTTGCGTAGCAGCTGTGCTGTGACTAGAAGCCTGGTAAGATTAGTCCAAACTATCTTCAGTCACAGTCTACACCGGCTGAGATCCCAGGTTGTGTGGCGGCTGTCGTCCCATCGACGTGTACGCACGCACGCACGCACGCACGGACGCGGCAGCGGCCCACAGATCGCGCGTGGACGTCGGCGCAGTATTGCGGTGGCCGAGACTGGCCTGTAAACAAACACGGGGGAGCTGCGGTTTTTTTTCTGGACAAAAAGCACTTTCAACCGATTTTTCAATTAAGACGTTTTTATTGAACGGTTCATGATCTACGTCAGTGGTTCTCAACTGGTGGGTCGCGGGCCTTTGTCCGGGCAAAAAAAAATTTTAAGAAAAAAAATCCTGTGCTTTTATTTTGAAGAGGATTTTTTATTTACATTTAGGGCATTTAACAGACGCTTTTATCCAAAGCGACTTACAAAGAGTACATATTGTCATAAGAAGGTGAAACATTTCATTGCTGCTAATACAGTAAGAAAGTCACAAGAACAAGTTTCAAGCATTTCAATTGCTAGGTTAACCATTGCTAGTATACAACATCTCTATTTTTATGCAGCGGAGTGCCGTCTATTTTTCATTGCCTGAATAAGTGACTGAATAGTTTAATAGTACAGTTACTGAAGTGTTATGTTATAATACATTTGAGAAGCTGAAAATGTTCCTTGATTTGGGTCGCGGCTTGTCATTAAGGGGTGATAGTGGGTCCCGAAGCCAGACCAGTTGAGAACCACTGATCTACGTTGAAGTAATTATGTGTAGCCTATGTTGTTTTCTTTTTTTATAGACATTTTTAGTTACAAAAACTATAACATGATTTGATATGAATATTAAAACGACTCTGAAAGTAATCTAAACTTTTACAGTGCTTTTTGTCCAGCATTACCGTGGTCTTGGCTCTCACATATGGCGGCGGCGTTGGCGTATCGCGGAAACCAGTCGATGCGGCGTCTGTGTGTATACATCTATTACTGTCTACCCTCAGGTACACAGGACGGGTGGACACGTGACTCACAACCTGCTTCCTGTCAGTGTATTGATGAGTCACTAAATGTGCTGGTAGGAAGTGTGAACATGAAGTCACATTCTAATATTAGTGGACAGGAAGTGCTGAGGTGTGATTATTTATTCTTCCTGTTGGGAGTTAGTGCAGCAGTTAAACGAGGTGACTGTGATGGGCGCATGAAATGCAACAGGATGAAGAAATAATCACACCTCAGTCCTTCATAGTGTGCGACGTGTGCAGAGTGTTGTGATGTGTGTATCGTAATATGTGTGTAATAGATATGGTGTGTGTGTAGTTTGTTTTATCTTATTGTGTAGCAGTCCAAGATATTTGTTCTGTAGCATTTTGTTGACCCAAGATCTTTGTCATGATGTCACATCTAGATTTTGATTGACTGATCGATTTGCATTCCAATCCCATCAGCTGGCAGATTTATTAGACATTTTAGATTTAGGGGCACTCGTTTTTTTGGGGGGCATGTGCCACCAGGACATGCCCCTGCTGCTAAGTACTGTGCTGTTGAGTTGTTGTGATGCCGTTGTGTTCTGTTGATGTGGCACGTGATGCTGTGTTATTCTGATACTGTTGTTGATGTGTCTCTATGTTATGATGATGTGTGGTTGACTTTATGTTGTTGTTGTTGTTGTCCCACAGCCCTCTCACAAGGGTGTCCTTCATCGTGTTCTCCACCCAGGCCCGGGTTCTTCTTCCCCTCAGCAGTGACAGGTAGCGTACACATTTGTTAACCGGGACTTTGGAAAATGCATTATATGAAGATGAACTATCCAGTAAGCTCCTCAGATGAAGAATAATGTTTTGTCATTGTGTTACGAGAATGAAATCCCCTTTGTCCCTGCTGACTGTTGGCAGACGGTTATAGTGTCGCACAAATAGTAAGCACCAACGGTAGTGAACAGTTCAAGTGGATCACAGAGAGTGTGTTTGCAGGGCGAAGATCGAACAGGGTCTTAAGGATCTGAAAGCCCAAATCCCTGCAGGAGAAACCTACATGCATGAAGGGATGAAAGCGGTAAGTTATCTGGTAGTAATGAATAGTATGACAGTATTAAAGGGGTCATATGTTTTGTCCGTTTCCTTTACTGTGTTATATAGCTTTTTTTAATCCATGTATAAGGTCTGCTAAGCTACAAAGTTCAAAATCCAAGCCAAATGGAGTTACTCTCTCCCACAAAAAATGCCTCTTTTAAACCACCTGAAATGGCTCGTTTGCTGTCAGCATTTCCTTCTGTGATTTTGATACGTCAACAAATCACGGAAGTGCAGGAGTCCCACCTTGCGGCTAGTTTGGTACGCCCTCAAACAAAGCTAGCCAGAGCGGTGGCCACTGGAGTTTGGTTCTGGTAGTGCCATGTCGAGAAGATGCTGCTGTGGTCGGTACGAAGGCAGATTCCTCTGTCTGTGTCTCTGGCAGACTCCTTTGTATGGACTTCAGAAGGAAGACAAATCAGTGTAGAATCAGTGGTTCAAATTCAGTTTGACTTTCCCCTAATTTTTACGGAGGACTGCTTCCGGAACTGGGCACAGTTCACTGCTGGAGCCTCGCAACCTGTAGATTCAGGATCACAACCTGTAAGTTCTGCTTCAGGCAAACGAGGTAGTTACTACTGAGTATGGACAGCAGACAGCTGTACAGCCTTTGGAAAAGCTACCTCACCTTTTATAGTGTTTATCATCTGTAGGCGTCAGCTAACTTGCTAACTCACGTTATGTTCAGATGTTTTGGTTAGTTATCTGTAGGCCTCCGCTTACTTGCTAGCTAGTCTCCCCATCCTATGTACCATAGGATGGGACTCCGGATACACCATGGGTTCCCATATGTAAAAATACTGAGAATTACGACCCAAAGGTCCTCGCTTCTTCTTCTCTACCTAACTTTATTGTGTTCAAATGTTTTGGTTAATCAGCTGTAATCAATCAAAAGTCCAAAGTCCAAGAAGGGTGGATGCACCACAAAGCCAATAAAAACGGTGCACCTTTACATTGTTAAAGATTATTACAATTAAAATCTAACCCGTTTTTATTAAACGTGGTAATATGTCTTATATGATCATGAACCTAGAAATCAATGCCATTTTGTCACTGTTACTAAAATAAGACTGTAATTTTTAGAAAATCAAGGTAAAATCCTACGTTTACTAGTCTCCTCAAAACACTGTCTGAACACAGGTCTTTTCATGACGGCGAATTTGGTGCACATATCGACGCCACGACCACGGGACACTGGCGGCAAGGTGTTTGCGGATGTGTGGATCTCTGTCTGGGCAGCGGTTGACTGTGGCGTCCGAGAGACGGTTTAGCTTCTCTGACACTTATAGCATAACGCCGCGGTGTGCGTGGATGTGTGGAGCTCATTGTGGACAGCCCGTTGATTTTTGACGGCCACGTCTGATAGAGGGTTAGGCTCCTCGGACACCGCAGAAAAGTGCTTTCTGTAGAAACACCTTTGTGTTTCTACAGAAAGCACTTTTCTGCGGTGACCATTTGAATGGAACATTTTACGCATTATGTGACTGATGAGGCTCGTCTTTTGATGCGGTGTTTGGGGACCCAACGGCATTTGTTGAGTTTAGGATGATCCCCGTAACCAAGGACCTGTCATCCCAGTGTGAGGGACCCTCACAGAAGGTCTTGGTTGCCCGCCATGTCTCCCGCTTCAGTCAAGGGGCGGTCGGAAGACGACATACTGTCCAGCTGAACAGGAAACTCCTGGTGTATCCGGAGTACCTCACGAGACAGGATGAGGACCCCTGACATTCCTTCCTAGATCCAGTTGACATTTTGCAAAAAAAAAAATGTGTAGTGTAGGGATTCAAACACTTTGGCTCTAGACCTGGATGGTGTACCATGCATGTAGCGAGGACAACATGATAAAGAAAATTTTAATGATTTACAACAAATAGTTTTATAATGAAGCAAATAATAACTCTGGAGGCAACATCACTGCATTGGGGAAAATGTAACCTGGAAGCAACATGTGTTTCACTGTCAAACTTGTATTTCAAATAAGTTGTTAGAATAAATTCAAAATATAACACAGAACGATGCAAAGTGAAGGCTGTAGTAATTGATTATACCTTTTGTATTTCTTTGCAACAGAATGTTTCCTCTTCGCTTGGCATTCTGGTGCAATTTCCAACTGAAATACGAAATTATAATATATACATTTCGGTCAGTCAACGAACAAACTACTTGCCACAGCAAGACGTCCTGCTCCACTCTTGTTTGCGACAGTGTGTTTTGGGTCAAACTGTTCGATCTGAATTTATGATTGGGTATCAGACTTTGGCTCGAAAAGTGGCCTAACCAAAGACATTGATTTTGGCAATGTTTACAGCTGCTAGGGACTCAGGGGCGTGAGATATCCAACACATGCACTAAGCGTTTGACCATTATAACAGAGTGGGCCAGCTGACCAATCAGAGCAGACTGGGCTTTTCAGGAAAGGACAGGAGCTAAAACCCAGCATTTCTGACAAAGGGTGCAAGCAGTTCTGCAGCAATGAACAGCCACAAAAATGACAAGTATTTAGGATAATAAGTAGATGGTCTCTACGTGCAAGCTGTGTTAACATGTCAGTGCATACTAATTGTATTTCAGTACAAAGTGAATGTGAATGCGTACAAAGTGAATGAAATGATTGTGTTAATTAGTAGTATTTTGGTACTAACTAGCTGTGGTAATCTGTCAGATTGAATTGTTGTTACCATGTCATTGCTAACACATTTTGTTAACTGGTACTAAACGGCTGTTTTAACCAGTACAAACTAGTTGTGTTAACCAGTACTTACTATTTGTGTTAATATAAACCAACTAGTTGTGTTAGCCAGTACTAACTAACTGTTTTACCAAGTGCACACTATTGTGTCTAACCAGTGCTAACTAGTTGTGTTAACCAGTACTAACTAGCTGTGCTATCCTGAAGGCCTCAACTCAGATCAGTGAGCAGCCTCACAAGTCGGCCAGCATCATCATCGCTCTGACAGACGGAGAGCTGACACCTTATATTCTGGAACTCACAGTCAAGGAGGTTGGAATTTTAAAATATAAAATATACATGCTATATCATGCTGTGTTTATAACATGCAATACAATTTATCCATAACGTGTTCATAACATGTTGTACAATGTTTTTATAACAGGTAATGACATGTGATCTGAATAACGCTTACTGTTATGTTTATGATATTTTATGCCTATACAATGTTGTATTAATCACAGTCACACCATATTATATTTAAATCATATGTTTCTACCATGCTATGTTTTGCAGGCGAGTATATCGCGCACGTTTGGCGCCAGAGTTTACTGTGTAGGAGTCAAGGACTTCAAAGAGGAACAGGTACACTTACTTGATTACTTACTTGATCGACGTTGTTTATTAGGGGCCTGTTGTATTTGCTAGTATTATTAGTAGTTATTAATATTAATTATGAATAGTCCTATGAAATGAATAGGACCCCTATTGTATTCGTTAGTATTGTTTTTTTTTTCCTGACAAATTCGGTAATTTCTCAAAAACTACATTATAAAATGTTGTATAACTTGGCAGGCTTGTTGAACTTGTAAAATCACTGAGGCATGCATAGGGATGGGCCGGAGTCGCCCATAGGTGGCACTATAACTGGAAACTGCAATATGCGTGAAACGTTGTATACATGCGCTATTCGTCATGATAATCAGCTGTTGACAACCCGTGTGGTCAGACTATTTGGATTTAATGCAATGACTGCAGCTTCCCCAAACGCCCACACACCAGCTGCTTCGGTGCCTGACCTTGTAAAAGCTGCAAACTTGGACCACATGTACCAGGTGACTGTGGGACTATATGGTGAAAGAATCATAACAATAAGACCAAAAACGACGGACATATATAATTCTATGTAAAATATATGAAAATACGGGTCATTTAAACGGCTATCACTTCGTAGGCCCGGCTAGAAAAGAGGGGATTCCATTGTATACCCATGCAAATTTCAAGTATACATCTCAAAAAACACAGTGGATGCATTTGTTTGAAGTTCGCCAATCTAAATTGCAGCCCCTTGCCAATGCTCGTAAAGGGGTACACACATAATTTCTCTAAGGTCTATTTTGATGGTGGACTTTGCCACTATTTATTTTAGAAACATGGTCGATGATGACTTTACAATTTTTACATCTGGTAAAAGAGTTTTTATGGCATATGCCATTTTACCATACCTATCAAACACAGCATTTCCTCCACATAGGGAAGACTGTTCCTTCTCCAAATATATGTCTCATCTGCCTTTGACTGGTCACATGACCATGTGGTGCAGTGGTAGAAACATGGGGAAGATCACTGAGGTTGCTGGTTCAAGTCTGACGTCAACCAAAGAAGTTGTTGGAAATGTTGTTATTGAGACATTGACTTCTTGGTATATAGCTTAGCATTGCTGCCACACACAATGCCATTTTACTAAACCTACCAAGATCACCATTTCCTCCACGTACTGCTCGTTCTCAGAACATACTGGTCCACCCAAATGACCAGTCACGTCCTTGTAGCCCAGTGGTGGCGCACAGAGCTGGCGTGCGAGCCGATGCACTAAGCATTTTGTCAGAAATCTCAGGAAACACATTTTGCCGCTGATTGTCTTGGAGACGGGCTTGATGACGTTTTACGATGTTTACTTCTGGTAAACCTGCTTTTATAGCATGGCAATGCTATTTGACCATACTTACATACATACTTTACCACGTAAAGCATGAAAGAATGGGGACCTCTCAAAATATAGTCTCAGAATATCGTCAGTTCTGCCCCTGCTGGGTGAGACCTGCCTCAGTGGTGCAGCGTGGGCTGGTAATGCTAAGCGATGTTGTGCAGGAGGTGTACTGTTTGAATCCGACCTCGACCATACGTATCATGAGACGCTGCGCAAAATCAAATGATGTCCGTACTTTGAGGTATGCATCAGGCCATGCTCACCATACCAAGTAGGACCCCATAGCAAATACAGCTTGCGGCTATATTTGTAGTTTATTTTTATATTGTTTGTGTTGATTATAATATTTATTGTTGTTTATCTTTATATTATTTGTTTGCATTATTTAGGTAGCATATTATATATTCATGTGTGGTTCATATTGTTTATGTTTATTATTTATTTATGTTTATGTATGTTCATGTTGATATTGTCTACGTCATTAGTGTAAATGCTGCTTGTTTGTGTGGTTGGTCTGATGTTGTTTGTGTTTACATTGACCATGTTGTTTGTGTTTGTGTATCCGGGCAGCTGGCGGAGGTGGCGGACTCCAAGGACCAAGTGTTTCCTGTCAAAGATGGCTTCCACGCTCTCAGAGGCATCGTCAACTCTGTAAGGCCACTGTGTGTGTGTGTGTGTGTGTGTGTGTGTGTGTGTGTGTGGGTCTGTGGGTGTGTGTGTGTGCACACTCGGGTGTGTGCGTGCGTCTCAGTCGGCGGGGACAGGAAGTGAATAAGAGCAGTTTGTCTCTGAGTCAGAATGATTCTAACCACCCTGTTCCTATTGTCATGACAGCTGTAACTCAACCACATACTCACACACGCGTGCACGCACACAGAGCCACACACACACGCACACACACACACACACACACACACACACACACACACACACACACACACACACACACACACACACACACACACACACACAGTTCTTATCTTGCCGTATCTTATCTTCGCCCTAGTGGGTGACTGAGTGTCGGCCCTGGCCTTGCAACAGTAAAAGAAACGTGTTTGTCGGACCAGCTGGCCGGAAATCTATTTTTACGCGCAAGTCTTACTAAGACCTCTTTCAGATGGAAGAAGAAGAATATTTATTTGATCTATTTTATCATTTATTTCGAGCCATTAAGTAGTTCTGCTACATGCTGTGAGAGAATATTTTAAGTGAAGCGAATAAAAATAATTTTGAACGATTTGCTGTTTACATTCTCGACACATTGGCTCTCTGGGGGGCCGGCCAAAGGGGAAGCAGACCCTCTCTGCCCTTTGGATTTCAGTTTATTTTGGACTTACGCAAATGAATCTGCCCCTATCAAAGCAAGTATTTTGCTTTTGAAACACACAACATGGAGTAAAACAACAACGGCAGTGAATTAAAACACACATTTGACATGTTTATAAAGATTAGGCCAAACAACAGAATTGAACAATGGACTGTTTGTGTCTGTTGCCGCTGCAGTCCTTAAGTCAAAGGTTTCTGCGGTGTCTTTGAAGCTGCAGATATGAATTAGACTTGACATGGCAAACACAAGCTATTGCATTTGCCAAGTTGGTGCGCTGTTGCAAAAAGGAGGCGCCTTACACATCACATCTGGCTGCGCTGGGAGAAACTGATGCAAAATCCACCAAAAGAACAACAGAAAATCAGTCAGCCATCTCATCGATCTACTGCTACTCAATTCAATTTTATATATATAGTGCCAATTCACCGAAGTTATCTCGACACTTTACATACAGGGCAGGTCGAGACCAAAACTCTTTATGACGTTATTTACAGAGACCCAAGATATTCCCACCATGAGCAAGGTACTTTTAAAACGTTCAGCAAGCCGTTCCAGTCCCTTCTGGGAAGTCAAGTTCTTGGTAC
>OMKI01010611.1:0-34080 GCA_900302315.1 Phycis blennoides | reverse complement strand
TGTGGGGGTGGGGAGGGGAGGGGGGGAGGGGGGGGGGGGGGGGGGGGGGGGGGGGGGGGGGGGGGGGGGGGGGGGGGGGGGGGGGGGGGGGGGGGGGGGGGGGAGGGAGTGGGGGGGGGGGGGGGAGGGGAAGTCAAATAGTAAAACCAGAGAGAGGTCAGACCAACATGTCACTCTCGTGCAGGTTATCTCATGTTCAGTAAGTCAACACAGCCGCGATGCCGGTGGCGGACAGCGGGAAACACTGACCTGCTGGAGGAGCATCTGCAGCGACTCCTGGCTCAGGATCATGCTGGAGCCCTGGTTGGTGTACAGCACGCGGCCCGGGCTGTGCTGGGCCGCCGCCAGGCCAACCGTCGGCACGGTGGCCGTGGTTACCGACATGGACGGAGAGGAGCAGGGGATGGAGACGGCCGACTGCATGGTGAGGACGGATGACTGCTGGGCGACCGGCTGCTGCTGCTGCGGGTGGCCCGCCTGCTCCGTGGTGCCGCCCAGCGCCGTGATACAGTCTCCAGCCAGGGCCAGGCCCCCCACGCCGCCGGGTACCCCGCCCGCCGGGGGCTGAAGGGCCGGCTGGAGGCTGACAGCTGGGCTCAGCCCCTCCACCTGGCCCAGCATCGTCAGGGAATTCTGGATGGGCATTCCCTGGATGACCGTCTGGCCGTGGGCCGTGACGGGGTGGCTCTGGGTGTGGCCGCCGGCGCCCTGGGCCAGGGAGACGGGCATCTGAAAGAGGGTGGGCGGAGCCATCTGCCCCGACTGGAGCTGAATGGGCCCGGAGATGATGTGCGCGCCGGGGTGGCCCTGCGACGCCAACACCTGGCCCAGGTTAATGTTCTGATTGGCGGACAGGATCTGGTTTGCGATGAGGTGGCCACCGGGCCCCTGGCTGGTTATGATGTGCCCCCCGGGGTGCTGGGTGAAGATCTGCCCCCCGGCCTGCAGCTGGAGCAGCTGGTGGTTCTGTCCCTGGAGCATGGTCTGGGAGGGGATGACGATGCTGCCCTGCTGGTTCAGCAGGTGCACGCTGAGGGGCTTCCCAGACGGCTGGCCCGGCTGCTGCTTGAACACCTGCTGGAACTGCTGCCCCTGCGAGGCCCCCTGCGCACTCAGCACCACGTTGGAGCCCGGCTTGCCCGTCAGGAAGGCCACGTTTTGGCCCGCAGACACGGGGATCTGCTGCAGCCCCAGGGTCTTGGAAGCATCGCTCTGCAGGGCATGCGGTGCGGGCTGCGGCTGCTGCTTGAAGCCCTTGGGCTGGAAGGCTCCGCCTTGCGGCGGTTTAGGCTGGATGGGCGTGGGCGTGCGCTGGATGATCTGCATGATCTGACCTTGAGTCTGTGCTTCCATGCTGCTCAGAGGGGCGCCAGCGTAGCCCATCAGCCCAGCGGGAGCGGTCATGGTGCCGCTGTTGCTGCTGCTGGTGGTGTTGCTGACGCACACCGCCGGCCCGTTTAGCGCCGGAGAACCGAGAGCGGCTTTGCCACCTTGGATAAGAAGTCCCCCACCGGAGCTCAGAACTGAGCCTCCGAGCCCCGCCTGCTGCCCTGCGCCGGACACCTCTGGCCCGGGCTGGTGCAGCTGGTAGCTTCCCATGGCCTTGGCCAGGATGGGCTGTCCGGCCTGGTTGATAGTCATGACTGTGGGCTGGCCCATAACCTGAATCTGTCCGATCCCCAAATGACCCGACTGGCTCCCGTTGGGAAGCGCTTGGATGCTTGAAATGGGTTGAAGAGTCACGTTGCCCATGAACGGCTGGACGCTAATGGCTTTGTTCATGACCTGGGGCTGGAGGTGCAGCCCTTGTTGGGCCAGCACGGAGCCCAGCATGTCCGCCGTGGTGTTTGGAGGGGCCCCTATGCCCACGCCGACAGTGGTGGCCCCGGCGCTGGACAGGCCGCCGTCAGGAAGCGTCTGGACCACCTGCGTGAGTCCCGGGATCCCGAAGGAGCCCAGGTCCAGCTCTGCCTCCGCCTCCTGCAGGCTTTGCTCTGTGATGTTGGCCTCGGCGAGACTCTGCTGCAGGATGTCGCAGGGCTCGTGGTTGCTCCCCATGCCGTTGCTGCCGCCGTCGCCTCCAGGCGAGCCTCCCAGGATGTCGTCATCCTCCAGGAAGTCCAGGTCCACGCTGACCCGGGGCAGTCCAACTGGCTCGCTGACTGACAGCTGGATGACAGGCTGGACCTCCGGAATATGGCCCTGGGAGAGACACAAGAAAAGGAGGAGGAGGAGGAGGAGGAAGGAGTGAAACAGGAGACGTATTTGAGAAGGCCGCTGTTTGAATGGGATGAAGATCTGACGATGAGCAGGGCTTCCCGGTAGGGGAGATGTTGTTGTTGCCGTCGTAGCAAACACCCCCCCCCCCCCCCCACTCTGACCTATGGCGTTGGCGTCTCAGGCGATGGAAGCTTGGAGAAGGTGGGTGTGTGTTAGTGGAGAGGCAGAACAGGTCAGGGTGGGAGTTGAGGGGGTGGGGGGGTGGCATGCTACACAGACAGGATGGAGAACAGAAGGAAGGGTAGGGGGGGGGGGGGGGGGCGTTACTCACCCCAGCGGTGGAGAAGAACGAGCTGGAGGGGTCACCCGAACCATCCAAAAGGTCGTCAGTGTCCAACTATAGACACACCCACCCAGGATAGGACAGACAGAAAACCAAACGCACCCAAAGCCACCAGGACAGAGAAACAAGACCGTCAAACAGAGGAGGGCAAAGAAAGGACAGCACACACAGCAGCCAAGGATTGTAAAGAAACAGGAGATAAATAAGGGAGAGACGGGGGTGAGAGAGGCAGAGCCGCAGTCAGGAGGTGTTAGTATTGGCATTTCTCATTTTGTGAGTGCCCAACACAGGGGGGAAGGCAAGCTTGAATCGCGGGGGAAAAAATAAGGTCTCTCAAACAGAAAAGATTAACATAAGCAGAGGGGCGTCCAAGGAAACGGGGGAAACAAAATGATAGAAAAAAATAAGGCAGGGAGCGGACTGTGACGGGGGGTGTGAGGTCGAACCAACGCCAGGAGAGGTTTTCTGAATGGGAACCTCTGTGGGGTTTAATGTGAGGTCTCAGGTCTATGTGTCGCTGATACTCACATGGGTTTCTGATCCATGAAGAAAGTCATTGAGAGCTTCTGGGTCACTGTAACAGAAAATTATGGGGGGGTGGGGGGGGGGGGGTCACGTTAGGAAGGTCACGCCAGGACGCCGGCAACACTCGGCATGATAAGACACAAGGGGGGTGAACTCAGTGAACATCTTACCAAATTACATCTAGCAGGCACCTTCCGTCTTCATCATCCATGTCAACTGCAAGAGAAAGACACCAGCCTCCATCACCGTTTCACAAAGTCTCCACAGCCTTGTGCATTATTAAATAACTACATGTCCCCCCCCCCCGCCAGGCAATTAGAGAGGCAACACTCTCCTAAGAGGGCTTCACGTCGGCTCTGTGAACACAACAGATATTATGAATATCTTCCGCACGCTCCTTTTCCCTCCAGTCTCTGACACAGATTACACAATTTTGTGCTACATCATAATTTCTGGGGAGGACTGTGAACACTGAAAAAGGATACACAGCTTCAATTTGTTTTAGATTGTAACTCTTGATTCAACAATCTCTGCTGGGGCTCTGTTTCCTCAAGGAATATAGGAGTCCAATATAACCCCAGATATAGACAGATGATATATCTAGGTAACACAACCCAGATATATCGCCAAAAGAAAGATTCAACATGAACTGCCTTACTCAAAAGCTAACATTCTTGTGATTTGTTATCTGGGGAAAAGAAACCCAGTATATGTTGTTTGTTAATTTCTGTTGGCAATTTAATGAACAACACTTAAAGAACCAGAGTGGAACAACAATTGACTGGTATCAAGAGACGTAGTAGATGTCATAAAACTCCTAAAAAAAACCTAAAAAAACAACAACAACAACAACAACACCGAACAACTAAAAATTAGTAATGTGGGTCTGATTATTTCCTTCACCTATTCCTGTGAGCTGGGAACGAGCAACGCCAGGAAAATAATATCCAACAAGTGGATCATCATTCATCTGGACAAGAGTGACATCAGGTACTGGTCGGAACGATGTGTTTAAAGCCAGCGTTGGCAGCTTGGGACAGGCTCTAAGGTTGTGTTTGAGAGGTGAGATCACTAGGAGCAAGAAGCAGGGAAGGAACATGGAAGTCTGCAGTCCACCAATGAGACAAGGGGGTGCCAAATGAATAGTAGCAGTAGGCTAACTGTAGGTGTGGCTGATTAGCTGTGAATGAGACCGATTTTCATTGTTGGTATGGCAGATATCCATACTTTAATAATATGAATAAATGCACCACATTCTGAGGTATATTAGTATGAGATATTTTCTATGAACTAAAAAGGTAGGTTTATGTAGGGTTATTGCCTGTCAAAAGTAGCTTCATGTTTAAACATGCACTACAGCCATTACATTTCATGGCAAGTTTTAGCCTTTTTTCTCCCATATCAAATTAATTCAGAGAACAAATCCCTAGTTGAGTTGTGGTTGAAGGCTTTATCCATCCACTTTCTTTTCCGCCTATGCCATAAGGTCTAATTCTTCATAACATTCTCAAATTAAAAACCGATTAAGCATGACCAATCAGGTAGGTGCAAATTATTGTTATTATAATTCACTCAGTTAGAATGGTCGAAAAATAATTGGACAAACAAAAAGGATCAACTCTACCTTTAAGACGCAGAAAGACAGCATGCAAATATTACAATAATTTTGTCACAACTATGTGGACTTATTGCCAAACTTTGCAATCTTAGTAAAACCCATACAATATCACACACCACCTCCATTTAGATAAAATCTAAATAATTTCCCACCACAATATAAATAATCATATCTTATCTAATACTGTTCCCAATAAGGAAGCAGCATACTATAACTGCTATTGACATCAACAAATCATCAAATTAAAGACAAAGCCAACCAATGCAATACTGTTTGGACTCCTAAAGCAGTATGTGGTCTGTTGGTCTTTCTCATATGAACAACAATGCAATAAGAATTAATAACTTTCCTCCATTATAGAGTTGCAATCTGTGTTACATCACCACATTAAGAGCATTGTAGTTCCTCAAAACACAAAATCTCCCGATATCACAAGTTTCACAGAACAAAATGTTCACACGACTATTTACGCAACGCATATAATAACGTACAAATAAGTGTTTCGTTGTGTAATGTTATTGACAGATCAATGTACCACCGAGCCACCAAGCAGCGCCTGCTTCACATCAAGGAGCAGCGGTGGGCTCCGGAGACAACAAGCTGAAAACGCGCGGTTTTCATCTGCTCTGACAAGGGCTTTTAAACCTAGCGCTCACAGAAACACACCACAAAGTCAACAATAGCATGTCGCCGTTATCCGGGAGACAGAAAAAGAGGGTCCTGCCGTGTTTTGTGAGGTGTACGACGAGCACTGTTAGGGGAACGTACAGCCAGTTGCCGCTCTAAAAGGACATCATCGTAGCCATTATCAGAGAACAAGCAGTGCGCAGGATATGAATGGACACTGCAACCAGCTTGCTACGGGGGTAGCTGTTCCCAAACAGCTCTGCATGCATTTATTAAAACACTCCCGTGCAGTTCGTCAGATACGCGTAATTTAAATACACAAAGGCCTGCTTTCAAGGGGTAAAACGAAACACACATGTATTGCAAGCTGGGTCGTCTAGTTGGTATTTTGTTAGCTATGTGGTTAGCCGAGCTAAGCTAGCCAGCTATCAACAATATTCAGACGTACGGCGGCTAATACCTTTGACATTCAAAACAACCCACGGTTTGGCACCATCCAAACCATTATATATCATAGAAAATACTTTATTGGACGAACAACGGGTTGTCGTTTGCTTTGAAAGTGCAAAACAATTACGTAGCGCTCTTGTAAGGGCTATCCTTGCAGGCAAAATATGAGTAAATGTTGGGAATAGTCTTGGATCAGAGAGGGGAGCTATGCTTGGGAATATCGGGGGGAAATTAACACATTTCCCCGACCACGCAGGGCCGTGGCATCTCGGGCGCGACTGTAGTGGGGTTTGCGACCCCGTTGCAATACGCAGATGTTGCAGTTTAATCGCAGTTATTCAGATTAATAGATAAATCGGTACGTTGTACCAAACTCACCCGAGACGGTAGAGGTGCAGGCAGCGCGGGGTCTCCGGGTCTGCTTCGCACGGGCCCAGGACCCGGCTACAGGCCGGAAGCAGGATGCCCTGGCACTCGCCTGAACCAAATCTCTCCTGTGTTGTTCATGTTCATCAGTGGAAACGAATGCCTTACAGACACTAGCCGTGTGGGGATTTTGAGTTTTTTGAAGTGCATCCATTGTAAGAAAACTGTGAAAGTGAGTTGTAGAAAAGATAATGAATTGTTGTTACTTGAGCATGTTGTGATCGTGTGAACTCACTGAGTCATTCACTGTGAAAGAACCCCTAGTGCGCAAGCTAACGCCGTCATGTTAGCCTCGAATAGTGCTGTACAGTACATTAGTAACGTACCAATGATCCGGTATGGATTACGTTTTTACTTGGACGTTGAACAAATAATGTGGTTACCTCTGTTTCAGTGATGCTGGTGGTATGTTTTAAAGTGATCCTGATAGCCTCCGTATGATTTGTGAATGAATGTATTGTAATCGGTATGCACACCTTGATGAATATTGTCGTGTGTGTGTATATACACATTTTATTTTTATTTAATTTACATTATAAACAATTGTATTGCCTTCGATGGTGTAATCTTGAGCAGAGCAATTAGCATCAATTAAGTAATCAATGACTGTTCCGGTCTCATCCCAAAAGTTGAACCATGTCGGGGGTTCCAGCGGTGCAAGTGAGCATCGAGTCGTCCTGCGAAAAGCAGGTGCAGGAGGTGGCCCTCGATGGGACGGAGACGTATGTACCCCCGCTGTCCATGTCTCAGAACCTCGCTAAGCTTGCGGAGAGGATTGACTTCGGCCAGGGTTCTGACTCGGAGGGGGACGAGACGACTGGTGAGCCTCGGGACCGTGATTGGTTGAAGCAGGAGCCGGAGGAGGAGGAGGGTAAGGAATATCTCCTGGAGATGGATGACGTAAAGATAAGATCATGAGATAAAGTGAACTTTATACATCCCTCCCAGGTACAGGTTCCTACACAAAATAAAATAAATCAAGAATATATATAGTCCTCACCTGGGAAGGTTTCTACTATATACACTGGGAAAGCCTAACCTTACCTTTTTTAAAGACGGTTTGCAAACAAGGCCGGCTCCAACAGGTCCACAAACAACCTGCTCACAACCTCTCTTTCCACGATCCACGTACACCCAGCCCTGAAGGTTCCATGACCTCACTTCCTCCTACTACTCCTGCAGGCACTGTGAAGTTCCAGCCCTCTCTATGGCCCTGGGATTCTGTGCGTAACAACCTGCGCAGTGCCCTGACGGAGATGTGTGTGCTCTATGACGTCCTCAGTGTCGTCAAGGTGAAGAGGTACATGGCCTTGGACCCCGTCTCTCAGGATCCCTCCGCTGGCAAAGTACTTTTGACTTTTTACATCTAGTTAGCATAAGCTTTTATTATGTTCAGTATATACAGAGTTAGTAGGTGCTTAGTAGTGGTTTCATTATTTTTTGATTGGTGTTAATAGTATGCATAATAGTCACATCATACATTTCCGCAAAGTGCTCATTAATGTCATCCACCGCTGCCTTCGGTTCTAACGGGGTTTCTCTGACGTTCCCCAGAGCCCCCAGGTGTTCCAGCTGATGAGCAAGAAGAAGTCTCTGGCCACCGCCGCCCAGCTGCTGCTCAAGGGTGCCGAGAAGCTCAACAAGTCCGTGGCGGAGAACCTGGAGAACCGACGGCAGAGGGACTTCAACTCGGAGCTGCTGAGGCTCCGCTCGCAGTGGAAGCTCCGCAAGGTCGGGGACAAGATCCTCGGAGACCTGAGCTACAGGAGCGCAGGTGAGGTCCACGCCGCCACCGCCGCCGCCATTTTAGGGGACGTAAGAGATCGGTGGTGAGGGTGTTTCCACTGCCAAAAAAGTACCCGGTTCCATTCCAAACGTCCACACAGCCCGGCCCTTATTACAGGATGCCTAACTGGCTAGCTGCTCTTTCATCTTCATCAACTACTTCTGAATTCAATGAGGATGTGGTGTGTGCTAAATTACTAAACAGTAGTAGGAGTTGTTGACTTGTGTTTCACATTTAGTACCAGACTAAAAGTTATGTTTCCTAAAACTGTGTGTGTGTGTGTGTGTGTGTGTGTGTGTGTTTAATGGTCCATGCAGGGTCATTGTTCCCTCACCAGGGGACCTTTGAGGTGATCAAGAACACAGACATTGACCTGGACAAGAAGATCCCAGAGGACTACTGCCCTCTGGATGTCCAGATCCCCAGTGACCTGGAGGGCTCTGCCTACCTCAAGGTGAGCAAAGGAGAGCATGGAATACAGAAGGTTCAAAAAAGATGTATAATAATTTTATATATGTGTATAATAATTGTATAATAATTATATATATATTATACATTTGTGGAATTGTAACAAAAATACTTCCACACCTAAATAATCCCAGCTAAAAAAGGAATGTATACATATATACATATTACAATTTCCTCAGATATCCCCAAATCCGTCACATTCTCTTATTGCTGCTGCTGTTGTGTACTCAGGTTTCCATCCAGAAACAAGCACCAGACATAGGAGACCTGGGCACCGTCAACCTCTTCAGGAGGCAGCCCAAAACCAAAGCAGGTGAGCTCCAGCACTCTGATGTATCTCTGATGTTAAATGGATTGTGTCAGTGGACACACGCAACTCAAACATGGATAACATAACTTCAGGTTTTAAATATATAAACTGAAAAGTAGTATAATAATCTAGCTTGTTCCCATGCAGATCCAGTACTCTTGCCCACTAGAATAAAAAAATTAAAATGATCAGGTTTCCTCTAACAAAGTCTCCATCAAGTCACCTGACATGCATAATGTAGCTATAGAGACGAGGGGGAGTTGAGCATTAGCTTCTGTTAACATTCAGTTTTTTGTTTCTTATGTGTTCCTGTGTCCTACCAGGAACGCAGCCTTGGCACGTAAAGCTGGAAGCAGCACAGAACGTTCTGCTCTGCAAGGAGATCTTCGCACAGCTGTCCCGTGAGGCGGTCCAGATCAAGTCCCAGATCCCCCACATCGTAGTGAAGAACCAGATCATTTCACAGCCCTTCCCAGGTCTGCACAGAGAAACACCAAAAAAAATTCCGCAGCAGTGCAAAACCATTGAAGTAGTGCCAAATACAAATAACCTGTCAATCCAAAAGTTATTGTTTTATAGGATTTTCAAGTGCATGTCACTTGGCATGCAAAGCCGAAAATGACACCTGACATTGTCATTCCATGCACCTGGGGTTGTGAATGTGTGGTTATGTTTATCACTGTCTCCATCTCCCTCCCTGCAGGTCTGCAGCTCTCCATATCTTTGTGCCATTCGACAGGAGAGAAGAAGAGCCAGAAGGGGTCCCCGGAGAGGCCCAAACCGGATGACCACCTCTATGTCCTGGAACACAACCTGCACCAGCTCATGAGAGAGGTACACTGCTTCTGGACCTCCGGTTTCTTCTGGTGGATGTCAATGAAAGTCCAGCTGGCTTTGGCCAAAACACACAAACAATGCGTTCCACGCTAACTAATAGAATTTCCGTCCACTGAGCTGAGCCTTTTGAAGTCGCAATCGCAATCTAAAAGCCTAATCTCTTTAAATCGAGGTGTTTAATTTCACCAGTAGTTGTGAAATTTGGTAAATTCTGTGCTCCTTGCAACATTCATACTGGTATCAGAGGGCACACACAAACACCCCACCCAGAGAATGTTGGAATCTGAATGATATATGACTGGCTTCCTGTTTCCTATTTCTCTACCAGTTCCATAAGCAGCGACTGAGCTCTGTGGTGATGCCCCATCCCGCCAGTGCCCCCTTTGGTCATAAACGCATGCGCCTGGCAGGACCCCTGGCCTATGACAAGGCAGAGATCTCCAGCCTCCAGCAGACCCAGGGGCTCCTGGAGAAGATCATCAAACAGGCCAAGCACATCTTCCTCCGTAGCAGGTACCATAGCTAACGAGATGTAGCTAACGCAACAACACTAGTCCTAGCACAATGAAGCTAACACAAATTGAGAGACTGACGGCATCGTGAGACACGTGGTCTTGGTGTGGGGTAAGATAATTGGTCAGACTCGGGTTAAGCTAACATTACTTGGAATGAACCACCGTAGGACGGCGCGGACCATCGACAGCCTGGCTAGCCACATCGAGGACCCCCAGATCCAGGCCCACTGGTCCAACATCAATGACGTGTACGAGTCCAGCGTCAAGGTGCTCATCACCTCCCAGGGCTACGAGCAGATCTGCAAGTAAGAGGGGTCAGACCCCACCAATCAAACCCAGATCCCAACATTCTCTCAGAAAGACTACAGTCAGACCCAGCCGATCACACCAAGATCCCAACATTGTCTCAGAAAGAATACAGTGAGACCCTGCTAATCGCACCCAGATCCCAACACTCTCAGACAGACTAGTCAAACCCAGCTAAACGCAACCAGATACCAAAGCTCCTCAGTCAGACACAGCTTGTTACACCCAGATTCCAACACTCCCTGTAATATGGCAGTCGGACCCAGCTAATCACTACCAGATCCTAATACTCAAGTCTAGAAAGCTTGTGGATCTGGTTGTGTTTAGTTGGTTCTGATTGCAGTCCGACCAAACTAAACCCAACTAGAACCCAACACATTCTGGGCAATCATTGTAGATGATGATGAGAAGATGTTGTTTATTCACTGGTCAAAATATCTTTTATTGTCTAATATAGTTTGTAATTTAGAATATTGCAATTAGAAATGATTAACTGTGCGTGTGCACGCAGGTCTATCCAGCTTCAGCTGAACATTGGTGTGGAACAGATCCGAGTGGTGCACAGAGACGGCCGCGTGGTCACACTGTCGCACCAGGAACAGGAACTACAGGACTTCCTTCTCTCACAGGTTCTCCCACCTTCAAATTAAAAGCCTTGTTAGGCCAGGTTGTTGTTCATGTTGCAATTTGCTCAACTGGTTCTCCTCATTAACTATGTTAAACAAGTGCAGAACGGGAGGGCCTTTACTTTGTACACCTGGCAGTTGCATAGTATAGTACTTTTAAATGTCAGTGTTTTTGAATAACAAGATTAACAGCCTTTGTGTCTTTGCCGTGTCGGATGTTACTATACAACAAATGCATATGCTTGATTTCAGTGTTTTTGTACTGTATGTTGATAACGTGAGTAACGGTTCCCCCGTGTGGCTGTGTGATGTAGCCGTTACTACACTATACATATCGTCAAGTGTTTTTATGGTCACATACTTTAATAACGAGTAACAGTGCCCCCGTGTGTCTGCGTGGCACAGACTTTACTACACCACACTGGGACATCTCGACAGTAACACTGCCACCTGTGTGTGTGTGTGTGCGTGCGTGCGTGCAGATGTCCCAGCACCAGGTGCACGCGGTACAGCAGCTGGCCAAGGTGATGGGCTGGCACGTGCTGAGCTTCAGTAACCACGTGGGCCTGGGCCCCGTGGAGAGCATCGGCAACGCCTCCGCCATTACCGTCGCCTCCGCCAACGGGGAGTACGCCATCTCGGGTGAGCTGGCGCCGCGCGGCGCGTCCGCCGGTCGAAAGCGGGTCGAGCGCGCGTGTGTATGGCCCTGATCACGGTTAAGCGTCTCAAAGGGCTTCATGGATGGGATGCATTGTATGGCAGCCTCCAACCTACCCCCCCCCCACCACCACCACCACCACCCCAAAGAGCAAGGTGCAATTCCCTTAATTATAAAGGACGAAACCGTGGGGAGGAAAAAGAAGCGTAAGAAAGAAGCGTCCCTCCCTCCAAGGACATAATGGCAGCATAAACAGTGAAATGATCATGTTAAAACAAAGTGAGTAATGTCCATGGTGCTGTGGCGGTGATGGCTAGCGGGTAAGCTGGTGGCCGTCACTGGGGGTGGCCAGGAAATACAATGTCATCATCATCATCACGGTTTGTGTTCTCATACCCAAGAAGCCCAGGCTGAGATGAGAAATATTACGGAGCGTATTTGGCCTAAAGAGTACATTTTAACATCATCTCACAAGTTGCCCAAGGGTCCGGGGAAAACTGGTCAAACCAGACCGG
Source organism: Phycis blennoides (assembly GCA_900302315.1). Taxonomy (NCBI): domain Eukaryota; kingdom Metazoa; phylum Chordata; class Actinopteri; order Gadiformes; family Phycidae; genus Phycis; species Phycis blennoides. The sequence goes on along the minus strand of OMKI01010611.1, from coordinate 21,850 downwards.
CGACGACCTCAGACAGGCACTTGTTCAGCAGCGAGTTTGAAAACCAGCCACCGCTAAACAGGATGCAGGGTAATCAGGTGGTAGAAATACAACTGTGAGTGTTGGTTTTCGAATGGATTCATTCGGATTCAAATTGGTTCTTGAATTTGTTGACACTTAACAAATGGAATGGATCTTCCCAAGCCCAATCCAGCTGTCCTCACAGACACACTAACAAATGTTTGGATTGACTATTGACCATGTTGTTTCTGAGTAAGCATTCAGATAATTCGGACCAGAGACCTTACCTGTCCCCTGATCAATGGTTCACAGTAAACATACTATGTTCTTGCATACATACATGTACATTATGTAGTAATTCATTAATTCACGCTATTTACTAATTTTGTCAATTTAGCAGACTAGTGAGATCTAGAGGCTTGTCATTAAGGAGCCGTTAGGACATCGTCCAGGTTAGACTGCAGACATTGTGGATCGACAGCTAACCACTACACTGCCTGGCACATCGCCAACAGTATCTTGACTTGGCATCTCTGCGTGCCATTTGTGTGTTCTCTCTACCAGTGCGTAACGGCCCCGAGAGTGGCTGTAAGGTTCTCGTCCAGTTCCCTCGCAGTCAGAACAAGGACCAGCCCAAGAGTGAGGTGGTCCAGGACGCCAAGTGGACCCACCTGAGGGGGGCCTACAAGGAGGTCCACTGGAGCAAGATGGAGGGACGCAACTTTGTGTACAAGATGGAGCTTCTCATGGCTGCACTCACACCCTGCCCCTGAAGACGACCCCTAACCCGACCCCACGGCTTTTTATATATGTGTATATCGACAGAGAGAAAACAACAACTTTGGCTTGTTATATCCCCAGATGTGTTCATTGGGGCACTGTAGCACCTAAAGCAGCTCTCAGACAACTGCAGATGTTTCGCTGTAACACTTTTAAATGCAAATAAGTCAGAATAGTGAAGGCACGTTGCTCTGGGATGTTTTTCCTTTGTTTTCAACACTTTCGTACAATAAAACGCTTACGTTATAGTTGAAATGATACCCAAGTCACTGTGTTTGTGCCGCTATCTCCTGGGAACACTGGCGTTTGTGGCATCAAGTTTAAGATTGCATTAAACATCTGAGATTTGTGTCTTACCTCCTAACTAGAACGGAGACATTCAGAAGCTTGAGATAAGATGGAAGGAGCTTCATCTTTTATCTACTATGAAGCACAACGGTTTATAATATTTAAAACAAAGACATAACACTACACGGTGTCTCAAAGTACAAATACCATCTTAAAAAAAAAACCCAAAAAGCAACAGTTGGTCAAAATAAATATGTAATTTTTCCTACGTCTTCAGTGAGTAATGTACATTCAATTTAGCAGCGCCAATCTGGTGAATACAGAATACGGTACACTAAACTGCAGTTCACAACGGATTTCTCGGCAAACGGTTCAAACAACATTCTGGCTAAGGCACCCTGATGCTGCCGTCCCCCCTTTCCTTTGAATTAAATACGTTTGGCTTTGTTGTGTCCTTCAGGTTTTAAAAAGCAGTCCATCTGTCAATGATAAAGATCAGCTGAGTCTTGGCTGGGACCAAACAGAGCCCATGTTGTGCAGAGAGGCTTGTATGTGCAGTGATGACTTCAATTAGTGTGCAGGTGCACACACCAGCCATACCTCTGGGACATCTTGTTTCTCTGAGAGGTCCGGAGAGCGAGTGCCTAAACAGAGCACCTGGAACACGGAACATAAGAGTCCACTGAGGCCTGGGTCCCGGAGCAGGGTGGAACCTGTGTGCATGGAGCAGTGGACGGGTCAGCCCATCCACTTGCCCAGAGCCCCCACCTCCGTGGCGTTGAACATCGTGGTTCCTTCTCAAACATCACACAGTATGGCGTCTGTTACAGGGGCTGCAGCTCCGTCTCGTTATCTGAAGATGAGAGTTTCACCATTTAAAAAGGTACCATTACCATTGGGGTCATTTAGCAAGTGCTTTCATCCCAAGCAACTTGCAGTGAAATCACAGACATGGGCGGGTTGGACACCTCGCTCGAGGACGCCTACGGGTAAAAGCTTTTCTGGAAATCGACACCTTAGCCACTAGACTACCCTGGCCCTATTTCTACTCTTCTTCGACTTCACAGCCGTCTTCGTAACATAAGAAAGAAAAAGTTACTTTTATGGACGTAGCTGGTTCTGGTGGGACTCAATAGTCATGCGCCACCAATCAGCTGATAGCTCATGCGACCAATCAAATGGACGTACACTGGTAGGCGGTCAATTTTAGACGTTCTGTCTCACAAACACACCAACGCTATGTTGGCATGCTGTATCTGTCTGTCTGTCATGCTTTTCCTACAGCAGGGAACCCCCTTAAAGAGAGGAACCATATCGCCAACTAAAGTGTGAAACATTTTCATGAAATTAATGGTTCAATCTATGACGTCAGAGATTTTTTTGCCAGATATACCTTCAAAACGCTCTTCATTTTATGGGAGAAAAAAAACAAGGCATTCCTCGAATAAGTGTTATGCGAAAGCTAACTCGCATATCGGCCGATATTCCCAGGCTATTACGTGGCATGACCACGTAACACACAGCTGTCTGTGTGATGAGTCACACCTTGTCCCGTAGGGGAATCGTTTTTGGGTCAGACTTCTGAACAATCACCATCGATCACATTGATCACTGACTGCACTTTTATGTGTCCGCATTTACTGTATATTTTATGCAACTTTTCAAACTTTTATCCATTGTTATTTATTAAATTTTTTATACTTTATTTTAATATAAGTCAAGATGATATTTTATTGATCAAGGACAGAACATGCAGGTGCCACAGCAGCAAGTACAGGACAGCATTAGAATAAAAAAAGATACGGAAATAAACTTGAAACTACAAATGAAGTACATAAAACCACAACAAATGTACAGACAATGTGTCTATATACAGATGGGTACATGTGTCCGTTTATATTAATCACATAGTCATACCTTGCCTTGTCGCGATCATTTCACTTCAGAATGACCCCGAGTTAAACTGAGCGTTTGATCCGTAAAACATCGACTACCTGTCCTCTGTTTTCGGTGTCGTCTACAGGCCTTGATCTTCTTGTAGGCCCGGTCCAGGAGCCACATGGACAGCATCAGCAGGCCTGCGAGGCCGGCCAGCGCCAGTGCCGAGACGGACAGGTACTGCAGGTCCTCGTAGATCACCTCTGGACACAATAGACGGGGCGACAGAGGGGTTATGGTCAGGGTGCAACAGGGGGAAATGACCCTGGAAGGTGTACGAATAAATGATTTGTCCTGTTTTGATGTTGGATCTCTAGTCACAAGTGCATCAGACTAATCAATAGGATATAGGCAATGTGGTAGGTGGGCCATTATTTCCATAAAGGAATGATGGTCACTTGTTCAAACCAGCGCAAACCATGGAACAGCATGTACGTACATTTAGGTGGTATGAAGTGTAACATCAAACGTGAACATTCCTGTGGTAAAATTCACCTTTACATTTTTTGTTTTAATGAATAGAACAGACTGTACCAAGCCGTGCTTCTGTAGTGAGCAAACGTAAGGGATAATAAGATATAAACAGGCAATAAAACGGGCAACAGGGTATACTATACAGGAAGGAAGTGATGATTGCTATCGACAACCAAGCAGTGAGTCTAATAAAAGTACTAATTTAGATAGTAAGATTAATATATAGCCCTCAGCTGATACAAAATACTGATGCTGAGAATGATGATTGTGTGTCATATTGCACTGTCCACTGTCCTATCTTACCGACAAAAACTATCTACTCAAATGTGTTTTCCATCGGCCCTTCTAGGGCAGGCGCTATTGAACAAACTTCACAGAGCTTATCACGCCCACCCACAGTAAATATGCGTCACGAGACACACCTCACACTACTGTACATCCGAATGAAGTTCATCTCGGCGCATAGTTGCTGCAAGGCATCGTCAGATTAAAAGCGATTCAAATGTAGTCAAATTCAAGACAAGCACACACACAAACACACACACACACACACACACACACACACACACACACACACACACACTGAGCCCTCAGCTCTTTTCCTCAAACCAATATTTCATGCTTGTCCTTTAAATTAACTCGTGATGTGATTCCTGTCCGTTAAAAAAAAGGCACTAGAAATGGGCCTTCTGGGTCAGAGAGGTGCTATATCACAATCACGGCGTACCGTTCACTTTGAGCACAAAGCCGCAGTCCTTGCTGCTGCCCTCGTCCTCTGTGACCGTGAGCACGTAGTAGCCGGCGTCTTGCAGCCGCAACCGGGCCAGGCCCAGCGAGCCGTTGGGGTGCGCCTCCACGCGGTCGCGGTAGTCCACCGTGATGTTGGAGTAGGAGCCGTTGCCGCCGCCGCCGCCGCCGCCACCAACGTTGGGTCGCCAGCTGCCGATGCTGCGGCTGACGGCGCCCGACATGAAGGTCCAGTGGAGGGTGGGCACGCCCCGGCAGGTCACGTGCACTGAGAACATCACGTCCTCCTGCACCGAGCGGGTCAAGCTCCGCTGGGGGGAGTGCACGGAGATGGCTCCCGCTGGGGATGGCCAGGGGGGGGAGAAAGGGGAGGGAGAGAGATGGGAGAGAGAAAGAGGGAGGGGTGCGAGAGGGACAGAGTAAGATGGAAAGAGGGAGAGAGAGAGCAAGTGCAGGAGAAAGAAAGAAATAGAGGAGAGCGAAAGAGAGAGAAGCAGGGTGGGAGGATGAGAAGAAAGAAGAATAGAGTGGGACAGCGAGAGGGGTTGAGAGAGAGAGAGAGGGAGAGGTAAGGGGTGGTAAAACAAGGTCAACTTATGGTATAGATGTAACTCTTCTACCAATATGGAATTTCATACTCGGCTTTTGTCTCGGCAATATCGAGTTACAGAGTAGGTGTACAACAAAAGATACAAGAGCATCTTGAGAAAAAGAGAGAGAAAGCCCTTCTAGACCATAGGTTACAATTATATTCCCAAGTTAAACTATAACCCCAGTCTACCATGATACGTGCTCTGCCATAAAATCATAAAATATATAACTGCTGCAACACAAACCTATTTAACCTGAACCACTCTCCAGTCATGGGACAGTATTATCGATCCACAGTTGGCTGTTACTCAAATGGCAGCCATGTTCAAAACGATTCTACCATGTGGTATTTTCTGTTTCTGAACTAGGTTCCCCGGTAAATATGATTCTAACTGGTGTTTACCTGGCCGTGTACTAGTTTCCAGTAAATAAGATTCTACCTGGTGTTTACCTGGAAGTGTACTGGTTTCCACAGTTAATAGGATTCAACCTGGTGTTTACCTAGCAGTGTACTGGTTTCCACAGTTAATAGGATTCTAACTGGTGTTTACCTGGCAGTGTACTGGTTTCCACAGCTAATAGGATTCCAACTGGTGTTTACCTGGCAGTGTACTGGTTTCCACAGTTGATAGGATTCTAACTGGTGTTTACCTGGCAGTGTACTGGTTTCCACAGTTGATAGGATTCTAACTGGTGTTTACCTGGCAGTGTACTGGTTTCCACAGTTGATAGGATTCTAACTGGTGTTTACCTGGCAGTGTACTGGTTTCCACAGTTGATAGGATTCTAACTGGTGTTTACCTGGCAGTCTACTGGTTTCCACAGTTGATAGGATTCTAACTGGTGTTTGCCTGGCAGTGTTCTACTATGCCCCCGGTCTTTACTTACGGGAGAGAAGTGGTTACATGGGGTCTCATAGGGGCTGGAGGTTGAACAGGTTCATCCTGATCACAGTGTATTCATGGGTGTCAGTGTAAAACTACACGTTAGGGGTTTTAAACTGGCCGAACAGGCTGCTGGAGGTTTTGGTGGAGGCTCAGTCATTGGCTTGCCTCACATAGTTTCCAGACGCTCTCTCTCTCCACTCGGTCTCGCTCTATACTCCCCAGCAGGTCTGGCTGTGCCACACCTGGGTTCAGGAGGAGGAGGAGGAGGAGGAGGAGGAGGAGGAGGAGGAGGAGGTGGAGGGGGAGGGAGGTACAGGTGTGTTCACCAAATGAAGCATGAGGAAAGAATCTCCCTGCAAAAGAATTCCAACCCGACGAACAAAATGGCTGAGAGCGAAGAGACAAAAAAAAAAGAAACAAGTCTGAAGGGTTGTGTAATTTTCCCACTGTACAGAACACTGTATCCTACACAAGGGTAGGGGGGGTATGGGGGTGGCGATGGGGGAGGCACACACAAGGCGAGTGCCTCTGCTCAGGTAAGTAAACACAGACATGCCCTTCAATTACACAAGCACAGCATTGAAACCCACACATTATAGAGAACCTCCGTCACACATAGAAACTCCAGCACTACACAGGACAATGGCCATGGTCCCCTGGCAGTGGTGCGTGTGTGTGTGTGTGTGTGTGTGTGTGTACACATACCTATATGGCACACATACAACGTGATGCAGAGAACCAACCAAATGTCCTGTAGTTCCAACAGTCTTAGATTCCACATTAGGAGTCCAGATCCATGAGTCCAAGCTGAGAGGAAAAATTGCTCCAGGGTTCCTTGGCATTCAAGAACATTCCTGTCCCTCTGGTTCCCTCCAGGGAAAGAGGGAATCCTATTTTCCCCACTGCTTGCAATTCTTCATATTTTTCTTTCCTTGGTAAGCTGAGTGTGCTGGTCCTTCTTTGAGTGTTTGTGTGTGTTGTGGTGGTGTCAATTCGTCTCTCCCTCCCTTTCTCTCTCTCTCTGGTTACCCGCTCTCTGTGCTGTCACACATGCCGTCGCACGTCAGAGCGCACCCTGCACCTATCGGACAGGTTTCGCTCGGGATTACGGAAACGCGTCGTCACAGACAGAGGTGTCAATATGTGCGCTGGTACCCACACGCGCGCGCACCCACACGCTCAAACGCATGCGGGCGGACACACACACACCCACGTGCGCGCGCAAGATAATACATATATATATATAACTCTCTGACTAGCTCTCTGACTTGGCATGTGTTTGACAAAGGCCATAGGCCTACCTGGTCAAACGTGTAAGACAGGAAATGTGATTCAGCATTTGATAAAAACTGAAGAAGACCCACCTTAACCGGCTTACACTCTGAACCCACCTGCACATAAACAAAAAATTATAATAGGGCCTATATACAAAAAATATATATGTAAATGTCTTATTAATGTTATTATTCTTTGCTGGCAATGGTTGATTCTGGTTGTTGTATTGTCAGCTGACAACAAATTAAGCTTTTAACGCAGAATTTTCCAGAAAAGATAACGTTTTGTTATGAGACTGTAACCCTTCATCATATACTACCAATATAAAATTAGATATTATCACGGTTATATAGTGCATATACATGTTTGAATTCAATTTGGTTTGTGTAAAACTGTCCAGACCGAATTGAATTAAAAAATGGGGGGCAGAAAGTGGCAGAAAACTGAAGCCGGGCTGAAACTAACTTTATTTCTGTTATTAATATAGTTAAAACTGTAGTAGTTTACAGCAATGGATGAATAGTGACTAATCCACGCCCACACCATGCGTCACGCCCGGACCTTTGTATAGGAGTCAAAGGAGCTAAAATTAAGAGTTTCGATGTAAATCTGATTCTACATGAAATGTTCCTGGCAGGTTTGCTTAATTAAAATAAAATATTCCTAATCAACAAATTTGGAATTTGGTGAAGTCATTTCATGGGTAGAATAGTGAGAATGTGAGCCAGTGGGAATGTGTTCACTGGAGTAAAGTATGGTTCAAAGAGAAAGCAATAGGCAGCGGGAGTAACTTTGAGGGCTGTAGTTCAGCGACTCTATCTTTTCATAAACCTACTATGGTCCGTTTCAGTCTTCAGTTTAATTAGTTGTACTTTTTTTTGGGGGGGGGGGGGTGATTTTCACCAGCGCTATAGCGCCATCTATCGCTGTAACATCTGTAATATTTTGGTACAGTGTTTAGATTTTTTGTAAAATCAACAAACATCAAAAACACGTCTTCAAAAGATAATAATAAATAACATAATTATACACAGTCATATAAAAGTACATGACTTGATATGACCCGATTTCGGATATCAACATATCCAAAATTAGAACAGTACGCAATTGAAGCATATGAGTTATTTTAGAGGTTGTTAATAAAATGTAATAAATACATAAAACAAATCAATGGGACGAGTGAGAAAAGTGCAACTATCACCGGAAATAAACTAAGTGCGACTTCAGGATAAAATAGCGCCTGCATTCATGTAACCACAGATGATACAGATGGAAGACAATACGGCGATAAGCGGAAGGACCTGTGTGCTTTTATTGTGAAACGGGCAGACCGGATGTCCGTGTTTTATTTCTTTGTGATCAATTTTAATTCCGGTTTCGCAGCTTGTTTGGAAAACGTTATATCCAACACTTATCAGAAGTTAAGTTTGTCTTATATTTGGGTTATAGAACACATTTTCTCCATCTCCGATTCAGCTACAGCTATATATTGAATTCCACGTATTCGTTATATATTCCAGTGTAGAACCGCGATCAGATGATGTGCTCTTTTTAAACTTGTGGTGGCTTGATACTGCACCATAAACACACAATGGATTATATCGCGCTCCTTTATTGTTGTTGTGTTCAATGTTGACTATTTGCTTCACTAAACGCCACGCAAAACAGTGCAGGGACATAATACGCAGACAACAATAGTACGTCCTGCCCTAATCGGTTGGTATACAGTTTTGTGACGTCACGCTTGATTGTTCATCTTTAAGAAGAGATAGGCGTGGGAATGTTTTTAAACTACATGGATACGAAGCGAGTAGACATTCCCTCCAGTCTATTGGACGACCTGTGCAGTCGGTTTATCCTCCACATACCGAGTGAGGAGAGGGACAATGCAATCCGGGTGTGCTTTCAGATCGAGCTGGCCCACTGGTTCTACCTGGACTTCTGTATGCAGAACACACCTGGACTGCCCCAGTGCGGGATCAGGGACTTTGCCAAAGCCGTCTTCCATCATTGTCCATTTCTGTTGCCCAACGGAGAGGATGTGCAGAAAGTTATAGAACAATGGAAGGAATACAAGATGGGTGTTCCTACGTACGGCGCCATTATTTTAGACGAATCCCTCGACAACGTGTTGCTTGTTCAGGGCTATCTGGCGAAGTCCGGCTGGGGCTTCCCGAAGGGAAAGGTCAACGAGGACGAGGCGCCTCACGACTGTGCGGTGCGCGAGGTGATGGAAGAGACGGGCTTTGACATAAAGGATCGCATCTGCAAGGACATGTACATCGAGCAGAAGATCATCGACCAGTTGGCACGGCTGTACATCATCACCGGCGTGTCGAAAGACACCAAGTTCAACCCCAAGACCAGGAAGGAGATCCGCAACATCGAGTGGTTCTCCATCGAGAAGCTCCCGTGTCACAGGAACGACATGACCCCAAAGTCCAAGCTGGGCCTGGCCCCCAACCGGTTCTTCATGGTCATCCCCTTCGTGCGTCCGCTCCGCGAGCGGCTCGCCCGGCTGAAGGACGAGTCCGCAGAGTGTGACGAGGACTTGGGCGCCAACGGCAACGCCTTGGGCAAAGCGCCGGACAACTCCCGCGCCAAGTCCAAGTGGGTCCCTGGCGCCGAGGCGTCTCCCGGGGAGGGCTGGGGAGGACGGCACAAGGGTCAGAGGTCGGTGGGACAGCTGAGCCCGTACGATCTGAGCGATGTCATGAAAGCCAAGAGCCCCAACCTGAAGGGAAGCGGGAGGAAGGGGGTCCAGGAGGCCGCCAACACCGGAGGGGCGTACAATCAGCTGTTCGCCACCGCCAAGGCGGAGAGGAAGCTCCAGCCCCGGAAGCTGTCGGAGAGCTTCGGGAAGGTGGAGTCGCCCGGCGGCGCCAGCGGTTACACCAGAGACTGTGACCTCCGTCTCTCCTCGAGGGCCTTCCTCACCTTCAAACTGGACCGCGACGCCATCATGGCCTGCTTTGATTTCTGAGGAAAAGAAATGGAGTGGAAGTGTGTGCTTTTTTTTGTTGTTTTTTTTATTAAGTCACTGTCATCTCTTGTTCCACCGATGTGTTTTTAATGTTTATCACTGAATGGGTGTTTTTCTTGATTCCTTTTGCATATATGACCCATTATGAATGTTGTACCCATATACATACGGCTGCTGAGAGCAAACATGAGGTTTGTCTGTGAAGCAAATCCTCTGCTCCTAACTGGAGGAGGCGAGGCTGCCGCGGGACGTGGGCCTTCTGGAGATCCAGGCAGACGCCCTCAATCCCTTTCCATTCTGTTGCTTGTGAAAGCTGGACTTTTAAATGTTTTTTGTGTGCTGAAAGATCCAAGGGATGAGACCGAAATGGATGTATTTTTTTCTGACTACTTCTGTTGGTTTGTGTATGATGTGTTGACTTAAACATAGCAGTTTAGAATTGTTCCTTGTTGTACTTACTAGTTCTCAATAGGTTCATCCTGAATGTTTTCTTGCTACACTAGGAGTAGAAGTCCTATACATCACCACGAGAAGCCTGTCTGTTGGATTGGAACCACAGGCATTGTTGATGTTGAATTTAGTATGAAAATGAAATGTTCCAGTAAATGTCCGAAAGGTACGAAGACGAGAAATATATTTCTTTTTCTAAATATATATATTTTTTACAATTGCAAATTTCTCAGTACTTATATCATTTGTGTACACATTTTCGAACAGCCCAAAAGCAGACAAATTGTCCTGTCAGTTTTCTTCCTTCGTCCATTTTCTAAATACGTGTGCATCAGAAGACCATTAAGGATTTTCAAATATGGCTTCAGATTTCAAGTAGACAGACCGGTTTTCAAAATCACAAACACCACGTTGACATGTTTATTTAAATCCTCCAATATGTTGACTGTTTTCACTGTTCAGTTTTACTTGGTTACCCTGTTGCAGTTGCATCATTGTGATTTTTATCCTATGTATTTTTGAAATGGTAAAAATCCTAGTAAAAAAAATATAATAAAGCACATTGAATCTACACTGTAGGTGTTCGGTAATGTAATTAATGTTATTTGAACGGAATATCAATTTGCGCTGCCTGGTTTGTTTGAACTAAATTGTGGCCATAGGGCGTCGAGTTCCTGAGAACCATAACATTTACATGTAGGGCGTTTAGCAGACGCTTTTATCCAAAGCGACATACAATAAGTACTTTGGTCAGAAGGAAGCCAAGTAACTCGTAAGTAACATGTGTAAGACTCAAATCAAAACACAATTGATTGAATAATGAGGGAGGGGCTAACATTGCTGATGCAATGTTCATATAGGCTCTGAGTCGTTTCGTCATGGGAAGTGTTTCTTTGGTTTTCTTTTCTTAAAACACTACAAAATTATATTGTGATCATTTCCCATAACAAAATAATACCCACTAGAGGGCAGAAAACCGAATCAAAGGTTACAGTGAGTCAGTCATCTAGATTAATTATAGACAGGATGTCTTGATGACTTCAGTGCATTCCTGACAGGTTTCAGCGAGTGACAAAGTTGGTCCTGTGTAAATAATTACATTATAATTTGTCCTATTTATAACAACTACTTGTGCCACACAATGCAAGTTCTTTCCCCTCTTCAACATGTTATTAATGTGTAAAGGGGCATTCAGCAGACGCTTTTGTCCAAAGGGACTTACAATCAGTACATTTGTGGGGCTCGACATGTGGAGGTGGGGGATCAAGGGGATTGAACCACCGACCCTACGGTTAGTGGACAACCCGCTCTGTCCACCCGCTCTACCCACTGAGCTACTGCCGAGTGTGACATTGTTCCATATCCCGTAATTACAACCTTAAGTTGGTGTGTCTTGACTTTCTGATTGGGATCGTGGCCGGTCTTCTGAGCACTGCTCAGTCAGGCTTCCACAGCTAGGAGTGACATGATAATAAACGAGTTGAAACTGGTACTTTACCCCTCAGGCCCTCCGTGCTTTGGGCAATGAACCAACTGCCCATTCTGTTTAATAAAAAATAAACAAATTTTCTCACACTGTGCTTTTGTGGTTGGCTTATTCATGATTATTTATATTTATATACTGTACTGTATTTTTTTTAATGTAATGGCCAATGCAAATATTTATTTATATATTTATTTGAATCCGTATCAAAAAATGCGTATACCAAATCTGAGGAGATCAATAACCTTAATTTTCCACGCTGGGTTCAGCTTTCACATATAATCGAATCATCTCAAAGGGCAGGTCAACCAACCAAGGCCCATTCGTACTGACACTGCACATATTTGATCATCAGCAGTAGCCCAGGGCTGTTTTAGTCTGCCTTTCGAACCTGTCTCTACAATCATTTCAATTAGAATTGATCTTGTGATCACTTGTACGAAACCATACCTGAGATATTTGTTTTCTCAGCATTTTTCCACGTAAACTGCACTGACTGCGCTGGGGATAGGATGCTTTTTTCGGGAAGGAGGGAAGGGCAAATTGTTATTTATATATAGTTATGTTGTCAACAGTCAACAGTGTGCGCACTTATGCGTGTGAGTGCGTGTGTATGTATGTCGACGGGGGAAGCGTGGTGATGACAGAAACAAGAATTTCCAGAGTGGAAAACCAAACCAAACCAAACCACACTCCACCCTGGCTGGTGTGGTTGGTGTCTAATGATCTCTGGGGGCCGGGGGGGGGGGCCCTGTTGTCAGACAAGAGATGGCCTGGAGGGCGAGGTGGGGCAGGGAGTGAGGTGTGGGAGTGGCCTAACCATGGCAACCCACATCTACCTACATTACAGGAGAACCGCTCCTCACCTGCACTCACTCTTTACCTGCAGGGCTTCGCTGAGAACACACACACACACACAAACCCACACACATACATACACATGCGGGCGGACACCTTGCTCTGCCTCAGAGGTGTGCAGATTCAAATCAATATTTCAAGGGAAGAAGACACTTTGAGCTCCAGAACCCCTGAACCCAAACGCAAACCTCGATGGACCGGGGACCCTCCCAACCCGGGTCGGACCAAGATGTGGAACTGGAGGAGTTGGGGGACGATCCGCTGATGAGCTCCAAGGGATTCGAATGGCTGCACACGAAAGACAAGCCGGCCAGGAGCCCCTCGCCCATGGACACCACCGTGGTGCCGATCACCGCAAGGTATGTTTACCTGCTTCATGTTCACCTGAACTACCTCTTCCTGTTCACCGGGGCTCCGCTGTTCAGCCGTAGGCCTGCCTGAAGAAGCAGTGGGTATTGTTGTAAACCGAAAGAGACCTGGTCTGCTTGAATGACCGCCAGCCTGTCAGGTGTCGGGTTACCAGGACGACTAGTTTCAGGTAAACAAGTTCCCACTCGTGGAGAAGGAAGGAGTGCATGTCAGTAAGGGCCTACGTCTTTTTCCCGAGGAAGAAATAACGCGCAGCGATGCTCAGAATACAGAATATATACTAACAGGCATACCAGTCACACTGAGGAATGTCCAACAATGATCCTGGGTTTAAGACCAGCTGCACTTGAAAATATTTATTGCACCAATAAAGCCTCCGTTAAAAGACTATTAGCTATTACACACAGGACTAGGTCTTGTGGTTAGGATGTTTGAATCCCAGCCAAAAGGTTGATTCGAATACCAGCAGTCGAACCATAGGCACTCTTGAGCAAGATGTCTAACCTGCTCAAAGCATGACGTGTGTCTAAATAAAATATTTAAAAAAGTCTCCTTGTGTAAAAGCGTCTGCTAAATGACTAAATGTTGTCCCACATGGCAGGGAGACCTTCAGCACGGTGGACAATGTGGATAGTAGAGAGTTTAGCCGGAAGAAGTTGTTCGAGGCAGCCGCCAAAGGAGACCCTGGCCCGCTGAGCGGCCTGCAGGAGTTCCTGCAGCTCCACGGCCTGAAGCTCACCAGCCCAGAGTACATAGGCAAGTATGGAGGAGGTTCGCCTGTCTTCCGTCGTCACAGGTGTGGAGCAGGGGGCCTGGTTGGTGTTTTCTTACTGTAGAATTTTACTGGCATCCGTTTAGCAGATGCTTTTCTCCAAAGCCACTTTCAGTGATTGATGACGTCATTAAGTAGCAGGCCGGTCCTGTTTGCCATCCTCAGTCTGGTGTGTGTGTGTGTGTGTGTGTGTGTGTGTGTGTGTGTGTGTGTGTGTGCGTGTGTGTGTGCGTGCGTGCATGCGTGGTCTTAACAATTTAGCCATCAGAGAGGATGCCACATGAAGGATCAGCATGTACAATGTGTGTCATCATGATGCACTGTCCCTGTCAAATAAACAAAATAAACAAAATAAACAAACCCCACAGACGAAAGCAACGGTAAAACAGCCCTGCTGAAAGCCGTTCTGAACCTAAACGAGGGCAAAAACGACACCATTCCACTCCTCCTCGACATCGCGGAGAAAAGTGGAGATCTGAAGGAGTTTGTCAACGCATCCTACAACGACGTGTGCTACAAAGGTAGGTAACAGGTGGATCATCTGCACGGTCAGAGCCCAACACGGGATTTATTGGGCCCTAAACCTTTGAATGTGTTTCAACCTCAGAGGACAGAGCAAAGAAGCCAATGTTAACCGGGTAAACACAAGGCTACGGTCTCACTGCGGTGTGTTTGTCGTTATTCTTTAACTCATGAGAGAGCAAAGCTTTGCAAGGTATCAACTCATTCAGCATAAAAACCTAGAACATAACAAACCGAAGGGTGGCTGAAAGCTATTGCTTTAACAGCTTCAAACTGGCCGTGTGTTGAAGTCAGTACTGTGTGTGCAGACACACAGAGGCCATGATTCAGGGGCCTTTCCAATTAACATGTTAGCTCTGCTCCAGCTGATCAGAAAGCAGTGAGTCTAGTTTCTCAACTCCAACGGAGAAACAGACATAAGAACAGAGTTTGCTGCACAGGCCCAATGCATCACAATGTGATGCTTTATATATACAAGCTACTGGGCTTTCTCACATCAATCAAACCACATATCTTGTGTCACGCCCGAATATCCTGTTTCTGGTGGAAATACGTTCATTTCCTTTCTACTACACACGTGAATATCCCACCCCCTGTGTCTCTCTCCTCCTGTCCCAGGCCAGACTGCCCTGCATGTGGCCATCGAGAGGCGGAGCTTTGATCAGGTGAAACTTCTCCTGGAGAAAGGAGCAGATGTGCAGGCCAAAGCAAACGGAGCCTTCTTCCAACTAAATACAAAACGGGGCTTTTATTTTGGTGAGAGCGACCAAATATTTGTATTTCTACAGCTACACGGAGCAAACGTTGGGTCCTCAGCCTTACCTGCAAGTCGCTTTCGACAGACATATCTCCAAAACTGCACTTGTCATTCTGCCTCAAACAGGTGAGCTCCCCCTCTCATTGGCTGCCTGCACGAACCAATTAGAGGTGGTCTCCTTCCTCATGCAGAACCAGTACAGTTGTGCCGACAGCAGGGACAGGGACTCCCTGGGGAACACGGTGCTGCACGCCCTGGTGCTCATCGCCGACAACACCAAGGAGAACACGGACTTCATCGTGCGGATGTACGACGAGGTGCTCATCAAAGACACCAGGCTGGCCCTCAAGGGAGAGGTCTCGCTGGAGGCCCTCGAGAACCACAAGGGCCTGACGCCGCTGAAGCTGGCGGCCAAGATGGGGAAGATCGGGGTACGGTTGGCTCTCTGTGGACGCTTGGGGTCACGTGGATTAGAGAAGGCGTAGGGTGAGAGATAGATATGATAGGGTTGGAGATCGTGTTAGGATTGGGGTCATGTCAGGGTTGAGTGAGGGTTATGGATAGGATTAAAGATTAGAGTGTTAGGGTTAGATATTGTGTTAAAATAAGGGTTGAATATAATGTTAGAGTTAGAGATAGCACTGGGGTTCGAGATGGTGTTAAAGTAGGGGTTGCAGATAGTGTCATGGTTAGAGATAGTCCTGGGTTTAGGGGTGGTGTTAAAGTCAGGGTTAGAGATAGTGTCAGGGTTAGAGATAGTCCTGGGTTTAGGGGTGGTGTTAAAGTCAGGGTTAGAGATAGTGTCAGGGTTAGAGATAGTCCTGGGGTTAGAGATAGTGTTAAAGTCAGGGATCGTGTTAGTGCAGGGTTTGGGCTCTTCACAGACTGCCTGTATGTCCCATTCCAGTCTAACATAACACAGTAGAGTTTACATCAAATTCCTGTATTGAACATTGCATACCTCCCCCCTGAACGACAACACGGCCGCGTTGTTCAGGTCCACCGTCATACTGTACCTCATCCTTCTTTTACGTGCCGTTAAACCCCCACGTGAAAGCACCAAGGCCCTGTCTGGTGTGTGGCGCGGCAGACATTCAGTCGTGCCACATCGTCTAACGTCACTCGTGCTTCTGTGGTCACCTCGCCGCGCAGCTGTTCAGACACATGGTGCAGCGCGAGTTCACCGACAAGGAGACCAGGGCGCTCTCGCGGAAATTCACCGACTGGATCTACGGGCCCATCCACTCCTCGCTGTACGACATGACCTCCCTCGACACCAGCGAGGACAAATCGGTCCTGGAGATCATCGTCTTCGGGAGCGCCATCGAGGTACGCGGGGAAGGGGTTCGAGGTGTTCCGCTAACCCGCGTGTGTCAGTGGTACTCGGCGGACGTGTGGATGATCCATGGAACACGCGCTGTGAGATTAGCCGCACTGGGTTACGTACAAGACACGGTCCTCTGGTGTGGTTAGTGCGTTGGTTATCTGGTGAATAACCAGATAACCAGATTATTTTGCCATCTGTCCTTTTAGTTACGCGAGGGATTCAAGATTCCTGATGTTATGCCTTTTGGA
Source organism: Phycis blennoides (assembly GCA_900302315.1). NCBI lineage: Eukaryota > Metazoa > Chordata > Actinopteri > Gadiformes > Phycidae > Phycis > Phycis blennoides. The sequence goes on along the minus strand of OMKI01010611.1, from coordinate 5,101 downwards.
GTACTTTTCCATACCTTCCATACCATACCTTTTTTTTTTTAGGTCTCCTTAATTAAATACCATCCAAACATAAATACATTCATGGGGGTTGAAATGTTTCTGGTGTTCTTGTTGACCGACCTCTGACCTTTGACCTTTGACCTCAGAACCGTCAGGAGATGCTGCAGGTGGAGCCTCTGTGCAGCCTGCTGGAGGAGAAGTGGGACAGGTTTGGCTGCAAGTTCTTCCTGGTCAACTTCCTGTTCTATCTGGTGTACCTGGGCATCTTCACCACTGTCGCCTTCTACAGGAAGGAAGGGCAGGTGAGACATACCCCTTGTCCTTGATGTGATTGAGAAATGCTCAGTCACCCATGTGACTCTAAATGTTACATTTACATTACGTCGTACATCCATCACTTTTATGCAAAGCGACTGAGCCTGAGAATAATCAGAGCAATCCAATCCAAATATCGGAGTAGCTGCAGAAAAATCCTGTGAACTGCATGCCCTAGTTTCTAAATAAATCAAGCAAGCCGAGTGGCATCAGCGTAGCCATCAGAGAACCACAATCCCTTCATCAGAGTTGGGGCCTCTCGACAAAAGTCCACTCTAAAGTCGTGAGGAACTGCTGTGAAACTCCCCCCTGACCGTGTCGTCCGCAGCCTCCGTTCCCCGTGGAGAACACCCCCATAGACTGCTTCCGCTGCATCGGGGAGCTGATCAGTGTCCTGGGGGCGGTGTACTTCTTCATCAAAGCGGTGAGGAGAACATTCACACGGCCCGGCTGAGTGTTCCGCAGGACTGCATTCTGTGAAGAAGAAAAAAAATCCCACTTATTCATACCACTCCTACAGCTAGTGGACTTCAAGAGGAAACCTCCCCGTCTGAAATCCATGCACATCGACGGCTTCAATGAAATATCCTTGTGAGTATCCGAGAATGACAAGGTCACGATGCAGCGGGTAAAAGCAACATGATGCGCCGCTGTGGTGAATGATTGTCAACTGGTGGTTCGTGGAGGTGATGTGGCGGTTTTGGGTCGATAACCAGAGGGAGGAAATGGTGAGGGTTTTCAGATAGTATTATGGTTAGATTTATATTGCGGGAGTTTAGCAGACGCTTTTGTCCAAAGCGACTTACAATCAGTACATTTGTCATACATTTGTGGGGTTTGACGTGTGGACAGTTGGAGGTGGGCATCGAATCACCAGTCCTCCGGTTAGCGGACAACCCACTCTACCCACTGAGCTACTGAGCCGCCTGTTAGATAGTGCTATGGTTCAGGTTGAAGTTTAGAGTTGGTGGTTAGGTGTTAAAAGAGTGAGGGTTGGGTTAGGGGTGGGGTCAGAGTTAGGGTTATAGTTGGGGGCTAAAGGTTGTGTCTTTTGTCATTCTGAAGGCCTGTTCTGCTGGACTGTCTTGTGTAGCTTCTTGCAGGCCGTGTTTCTTCTGGTCTGCTTCGTCTTGTATGTCTGTGGGAAGAAGGAGTATGTGGGACCCCTGGTGCTCTCTCTGGCCCTGGCCTGGGTCAACATCCTCTACTACTCTCGGGGATCCCAGCACATGGGCATGTACAATGTCATGATACAACGGGTGAGCTGCTGGATTTGCTGTTCTTACTGAAGGGTTACGAGGTTTCGAAAACGTATTCCCACGGTGGACCCCGGGGGGTAAAACAAGACCTGGGGAAGAACACAGACAGAACAGAATAAATTATTGCAACTCATCCCAATTACATATACACGTGAAAACAACTTCAGCCGCTAATTAGGGCAGTGTAAAATCCATCTGTTTACACAATAGCCTGTACCAAGTGACCTAGCCTCTCCCACACCCTGCTCAGTTCAGCTCCCTGTTTAATGCACAGTGGGAGGTCACTCTGGCACAACAATGGTTTCAGAAACAGGGACTCCCCTCAACATGCAGCTCGATCTAGAACATGAACGTTTAGAGGAAGTCAGAGTTAGGAGGTGTGTTTTAATGTTGAGATAAGGCTGGGTTTTATGAGAGGTAACTATGATTAATTGTTAGACAAATGAACACAATTTGACATTAAAGTCCATACTATTAATTATTTGCAGATCATATTAAGCGACATCATTCGCTTTCTATTTGTCTATGTGGTCTTCCTTTTCGGATTTTCTGCTGGTAAGATGTTTTATTGAATTTAACTTTACACTCACATACTATGCAGATTTAATGACATTTAACATGATCAAAATACATCTTGTTAAAGAAATAAATGTCTTATACTCTCTATAGCGGTCGTCGCCCTCATGAGGGAGAATCCACCCGATGACGTTGAAATCCGATCCCGGGCGTTCGAGTGCCGTAAGCCCACGTACAACAACATCCGCTTCACGTCCCTGGAGCTGTTCAAGTTCACCATCGGCATGGGAGACCTGGAGTTCACCGACCACGTGCAGTACATCGAGGTGTTCTACATCCTGCTCATCACCTACATCGTGCTCACCTACATCCTGCTGCTCAACATGCTCATCGCGCTGATGAGCGACACCGTGGAGCGGGTGTCCCAGGAGAGCGAGAGCATCTGGAAACTGCAGGTGGGACGGGTCGTCTGACAGGTGTCAGTTGGAGGAAAGGGGCTTTTCCTCCGCGTTTGTTTCTCTGTAAACCCTGGAACCACCACACGGATTATCCAGTCTTCGTCTAAGTCTTCGTTGAGTAAAAAAAAAAAGAAGAATCCAAAACTGCTATTTATTCTGTTTGCCATGACATCACCTGACACCATTTCAGCCCAAAGAAAGAGCAATTGCAAAAAAAAAAAAAAGGTTGACAGTTGCTCTTCCACATGTTTTAACAACATGATATTAATGTCACAACCAAGCAAACTAATCATAACCACTTATTAATTTAGCAGACGCTTGTATCCAAAGTGTCTTACAGTGAGTCCAGGAGCAAGTGCGGTGGTGAGGTTAGGGCAACTTGCTCAAGGGATTGCCTACAGGTTGACTGCGTTCCTCCTGAGGTGCTGAGGGTGTAACGCGGCTGTGCGTGGTCCCACAGAGGTCTCTGACCATCCTGGACCTGGAGAGGACTCTGCCACGGTGGCTGAGGAACCGGCTGCAATCTGGCATCATGAGGACACTGTGCTTGACCAGTGGAGATGACTGTCGTGCATTCTTCAGGTGAGTCACCACAGCGACGAACTCTGACCGGATGTCCGCACGTTCAGGCAACACGCGGTTGTATAATGTATTTGTATGGGATTTTGTGGCAGGGAAGTGACTGTCAAGTCATGGGTTGAAGAGGAGAGGGAATGAGCTGTAGCTGCCTGATATGTATCAGGCTTGAACATAGTGGCCTAGATCAGGGGGTCTTTCTTAAAAGAATGTCACTTCAGGACCCAAAAGACAATTTCCGTGTATCCGTGGGAGGCTACCGCAAAACCTCAAGAACACACCGGAGTGGGTGATCCGGTTTTGTTACAGGGGTGCTGTGCGATGTCAGGCTGCGACCCAATCTAGGTCCCAACCCACAGTGTAAGAGACACTGGTCTACACGGTTATTCTGGTGAGGGGTTGAGCCACCACAGCAGAGTTGTTTATAATAATTGTTTTTTATTTCCATTTATTAAGAGTGGAGGAGGTAAACTGGCAAAAATGGCGGTCGAATCTAGGCATCATGAAAGAGGAAGACGAAGACCTTGAGGTCGAAGTTGAGCCGCGCTTGACGGCTGTCCGACAACAACGTACGCATTCACTAACAAACTACACCACCCATAATGCATCGGCTTGTAATGAAAGTTAAAAACTTAACATTGGCTGTGTTCTCCTTCCAGGGAATTTATGGAACATTAGTCCACTCTTGTCCAGGCTTCGTGTCAGAAGTTCTGGAAGATCTGGGCCCCGACAAACAGTCATCTGACCTCCTCAAGCGTCCGATCTCACAACCTAACCCTTAACATTATCTCCCTTAATACCTGGCCTTCTCTTTACATCCCACAGTCTATCCTTTAACTTACTCACCCTCTCCTTTACATAACACCTGTCCCTTATCTTAGCTCCCTCACCTTTTACTTAACATCTCACTACCTGTCCCTTAGCTTAGCTCGCTCTCATTTTCCTTCTCTAAACATCTTCCAGCCTGTCCAGCTCCCTCTGGATTCCCTCTAGGCAGACAGCTTGGGATGCTATGGGAACCTCGATATAGTCGAAATAGTCATTTGAAATGTGCAGTGAAGTGAAGTTTTTGGATTCAAACTGAAGGTTTTACAGGGTTGGACTGGTTAGGAGAGGGAATTGTAAAGTCCTACCTCTCTAATTTAATTTCAGAATGTAGCACATATTATTGCAAACGTGAAAAGAGAAATTTTTGTTTTGTAAACCATTTTGATCAGGGTTAAATCAGAATGAGATTTGTGGCTTTATGAAAAACAACAAAGTGTGCAGATTATTTGCATGTTAAATGTGAAAGCAGCATTTCCTTCGATAAGTCACTACACACTGCCAAATAGCCTCCATTTCATATTTTTGTTTTAGCTTGTTTGTAAAATGTCCCATTATCTGTTTGTATCCCAATTTAGTGTCAAATGTATTGTTTGTTCCAAATAATGTTGCTGGTTGTGCTTTTTTTGTGAATGGATATTGTTGATTTAATTGTTGATTGTATTTAATGACTTATTTTTATTAAAGATCGGGCAATTGGATGAAAATATCAGTGATCTGATTTCCCCAAAATATCTTACATAAAGGCCTCTTGAATATTATCTTGGAAACACATTGAGGTAAATCTTAAATAGACTTTGCTGTTGCTTGTTCAAATGTAATTTAATTATATATGAATATATTCATTATAACTTAAACTGGAGCATTTAGCTAGTATCCATACACAGTATAGGCAGACAAGAGAACTACCATTACCTGTATGGAACAGGACTGCCATTTAGCAGCATCAAGTGGCATTAATAATCTTCGCTTTTAAATATGCTTTCAATCGCAAATCACAAATGTACTGTATTGTAATGTCAGATTTAGCCATCTATATTTAACTAGGATAACATCATGTTTCCCCATACAACACCAACATATAGTGGATATAGCCATAAGCACAGGCCCAAAAACAGACAACCCCCCCCCCCCCAAAAAAAAATACTGGGG